>JAMLFY010000013.1:7827631-8040830 GCA_030441495.1 Dalbergia oliveri | reverse complement strand
TTAGTAAGAGAAAAAAAAAAAACAAGAGCTCTATGAGACAATCCATCAAACACATGGTGTGCATAATCTCATTTACCCACAAAATCACCAAAATGCAAATTGGAACCCTCCACAAAATCAAAAAGATAGAAATGGTAGGAGGAGATGAAAAGAATCACAAACCTGGTGAAAATTCAAAGAAAATTTGTTAGAATGAAGAAGAGAAGAGGAACCATGAGAGAAATGTGTGTGCAAGTGAGAAGAGAAGAGAGAGGAAGAAGATCAGCGCCGGGCGCTAAATAGTGTGGGCAGGCTTCGGATGACGCCTGCTGGCGGTCTATTGACCGCCTGGGCGTCCTTTAGTGAAACGGCGCGTTTCACTTGCCTTTTTTTTTTTTTTAACCGCCCTTGCTCCACCTGGCCGCTGGGGGTATCCGTGAGTACCAAGGTTGCCTGAGACCGCCTGGGCGCTCCCAGTGAGCACCAATTCGATACTAGAGGGATTTTGTTTATTTGCCACTCAATACCTATTTAAAACAAATAAAAATAAAATAGGGATAAAAGAATTGAAATACCACCAAATTAATAGTTATGGGTTGTCTCCCACCCAGCACTTTGCTTTAACGTCCCTAAGTTGGACGTGCCAAACCCTTATGCAGGGTAATGTGCTTGCACCAGCTTAACTTCTACCTCACTCCTAAGTTCCATGGAGTTTCATGATATACCTTCAACCGATGTCCATTGACCTTAAACACTGCCTTGGATTTGGGGTCCTCAATCTCCAAGCAGAAGGGATATACTTTTGTGACCTTGTAGTCCATCCCATCGAGACCTCAACTTCCGGGCATTTCAAGGGAATTGTAGAGGAGCACCAGTTGCCCCTCCTGGAACTCTTTCCTCAAGGTATGCTTATCATGAAACACCTTGGTCCTCTCCTTATACAACCGAGAGTTCTCATAAGCCTCAAATCTTAACTCCTCCAACTCTTGCAATTGCAACTTCGGGCTTTACCGGCCCCTTCCAAATCCATGTTGCAGCTGCAAGCCAGGAAAGCCCGATGCATCATCTCCACAGGCAAATGACACGCCACCAAAAACAAGCCGAAAGGGACTCATCCCAATAGGAGTCTTGTAGGCTGTGATAAGCCCATAGAGCATCATCCAATCTCACACTCCAGTCCTTCCATTGGGCTTCAAGTTTCTCAAGGATTCTCTTGATTTCCGGTTAGCACTTCAGCCTGCCCATTAGTTTGGGGATGGTAAGGAGTGGATACCTTATGAACAACCCCATATCTCAGAGCTTCCATGCTCCGTGCAAAATGGGTTCCCTGGTCATGATAATGGCCTTAGGCATGCCAAACCTCAGAAAATGTGGAACGGACAAAAGAGGCGACTACAGGAGAATCATTAGTGCGAGTGGCAATTGCCTCCACCCACTTAGACACATAATCCACAGCCAGAAGTATGTAAACATAGCCAAAAGAACTAGGGAAATGACCCATGAAGTCAATGCCCCAAACATCAAAAACTTCACAAAATTGTATGGGTTGTTGAGGCATCTCATTCTTCCAAGAGATATTCCCGTTCTTTGGCACTGTTCACAAGATTTGCAAAAGTTGTAAGCATCTCTAAACAAAGTTGGCCAATAGAAACCCGAGTCCAATACTTTCCTAGCGGCGTTGGGGTCCAAAGTGGCCTCCACTAGCATAAGTATGACAAAATCGAAGTATGGACTCGAATTCCTCCTGAGGCACACAACGTCTAACTACTTGATCACTACAAATTTTCCAAAGATAAGGGTCATCCCACACATAGTATTTAGCATCGCTTTCAGCTTTGCAAACTGTGCTTGTGAAAAGTGTGAGGGACCCACTCTAGCAACCAAGTAGTTAAATATCAGCATACCATGGGACAACAGACACACTCATCAGTTGTTCATTCAGGAAAATTATCATTGAGAGGTCTGTTGTCGGGTAAGATGCTCAAGCCGGCTTAGATGGTCTCTACTAAATTTTCAGCTCAGTTTTATCTTTTATTTCCAAATCAAATTCCTGAAGTAGCAACATCCATCTAATAAGCCTAGGCTTGGCTTCTGGTTTCTTCCAAATACTTAAGTGCTGCATGGTCCGAATACACCACCACCTTAGAGCCTAGCAAGTAAGATCGAAATTTATCCAAAGCAAAGACAATAGCTAGGAGCTCTTTTTCAGTAGTGGTATAGTTGGACTGTGCGTGTCCAAGTGCGGGAAGCATAATAAACAGCATGAGAAACCTTACCTACGCGCTGTGTAAGCACAACGCCCCTGCATGGTCAGAAGCATCACACATGAGCTCAAATGGTTACTCCAGTCAGGTGGTTGGATGACTGGAGTGGTGGTCAAGGCCGTCTTCAATCTCTCAAATGCCTCCCTGCACTTGTTATCAAAAATGAATTCAGCATCCTTTTGCAACGGGAGGTGAGAGGTTGGCAATCTTGCTGAAGTCCTTGATGAACCTCCTGTAAAAACCTGCATGACCCAAGAAAGAACGAATCTCCGCACGCATGTGGGGTGAGGCAAAGAGGTAATAACTTCTATCTTAGCAGGATCAACAGGCAATGCCCTTGCTAGAGACTACATGGCCTAAGACTATACCTTGTTCTACCATAAAATGACATTTTTCAAAATTCAAAACAAGGTTAGTTTCAACACATCTCTGTAGCACTCTAGCTAAGCTACTCAAGCAAGAATCAAAAGAAGAACCAAAAACGTAAAGTCATCCATAAATACCTCCATGCACTCCTCCAACAAGTCAGAAAAAATGCTCATCATGCATCGCGAAAGGTACGTGCGTCAGAGCCCAAAGGGCATCCGTCTGTAAGCATAGGTGCCAAAGGGGCACGTGAAGGTGGTCTTCTCCTGATCCTCCGGGCAATATGAATTTGAAAGTACCCGTGTAGCCATCCAAGAAACAATAGTGGGATTTCCCTGCCAACCTTTCTAACATCTGATCAATGAAAGGTAGGGGTAGTGGTCCTTTGGTGGCCTGGTTGAGCCTCGGTAGTCAATGCAAACCCAACTGTTTTGTCCGGGTCGAACCAACTCACCTTTCTCATTCTTCACTCCAGTAATCCCCGACTTCTTGGGAACCACCTGACTGGGCTCACCCACTCACTCTCATGGGATAAATGATGCCGGCATGTAAAAGCCTTGTCACCTCCTTCTTAACCACATCAAGGATTAGTGGGTTGAGCCCGATGTGGCTGTCTAAATCGGCCAGCTCCTCAAAAATATCCTGTGCATGCAGTGGAGGGGCTAATCCCATTGATATCATCCAAGGTCCAGCCAATGGCCCTCTTGTGCCTTCTCAGAACCACAATCAAATTATCCTCTTGGGACTTAGAGAGGCCATTGGCTATGATGACCGGCATGTCTACCCTCCCCTAAGAATGCATACTTGAGGTGATCAGGGAGGGCTTCAGCTCTGGCCCTGCGATTGTGACTCTACTCTGGAAGCTTAGACAATTCTAAGGAGGAGAATCATCATATCCAATGGAAGAAACAAATAATATAGGCTCATAAATCAAGTTAGTCTCAAAATTGGGGTTGGTGCTACTAAATGTATCAATGATAGGGCTTGTGGCTTTAGCTACCAAAAATTCAGAAGTTTTCTCAAAAAATAGCCCTTTCAATGATGCATCAATAGTTGCACACTCCCTGCATAAATTGGTGGTACCATCACAGTTAGACATTCAAACTCGGTACCATCCCCAACAACTCATCAAAGTTCTCAGTGAACCAGCAAATACATCATCAATCAAGGAATCCATGACATCAATACTAAAAACAGAATGTTCCTCAGGTGGGTGTTTCATAGCATAGTTAAGTAGAACTGAGCCTTCATATCCCCACACTCAAAAGATAAGGTACCTGCGTATACATCGATCTTGGTTCTTGCAGTTTTAAAAATGGCCTCCCCAAGATCAATGTATGCTCAGGAGCATGATATCGTCCTCCATAGCCAAAACATAAAAGTCTGCGGAAAAATTAAATTGTTTACCTGGACAAGGACATCCTCAAGTATCCCATCAGGACTTTAAATGCTCCAATTAGCTAACTGAACTCTTAATTGGTGGTGTCAGCTCCACCCAAAGCCTCATAATGAATGGGGCATAATAAAATGCCTCCAAGATCTGCCAAAGCTTGCCCAATGTGAAGGTTCCCAATAGTCAGGAACATTGAACGCACCTGATCCTTGTGCTTCATGGGAAGCTGACCTGCTGAATAAGAGGAGGCTTTCACCCCCAGTCACTCTCTCCACTTCATTGCCCTTCAACTTCCTCTTGTTGGTGCATAGGTCTTTCAAGAACTTGGCATATTTAGGAATTTGCCTAATAGCATCCAACAAGGGAATATTGACCTCCACCTTCGAAAGGTTTCCAAAAGGTCCTCTCCAACTCTAATTCATTGGGCCTCTTAGGTCTTGCAACCGCTGCTGGGAAGGGCAATGAAATGGGTCTTGTCACCTGTTCTTCCGCTTCCTTCGTTGTGGTGCAGGCTTATCTTGTTGTACCTCTTGATGAACAACTTCTTCTTCCTGGCTCTCAACCACTACTTGCTCTGTAGGGCCAACAACCTCAGGAAAAACCAAGACCTCAAAGTGATGGAGACATTCCCCTTGGGGTTGGGAATTGTCTGTGAAGGAATGGTAGATGCACTTCCCCTTGAGTCTGGGAACTCTCAAGCCTCTGAATTGCACTCCTCATCTCTTGCATGGCTTGTTCTTGTTTCCTTTGAGTCTCAATCATCATCTTCATCATCTCCTCCATGGTGCTTCTGAAGGAGAGGGAGGTAGGAGTGCCTAGGTTGCTTGGGGTTAGGAAGTTGGGGGATATGTGGTGGTGGTGGGTGGAATGTAGGCTGGTTGTTGTTCCTCTGGTGGTGGAACATACTTCCTCGCTTCTTGAGGAGCATTGTTCCACTTGAAGTTAGGATGGTCTCTCAGCGGGTTGATGTGTCTCTATGGATTATACCCCTGTCCACCCTAATCTTAGGCCTACCAGGAAATATGTTACCAGCCTTATGAGGTGGGTCTTCCTACGTCGAGGACACATGTCTGAAGTATGTGACTCGCATGAACAAATGCCACATACCCGTACTGCAATCGCTGGAGAAGCTTGATTTAGTGCGATTTGCTTTAAGAACTCTGTAAGCTCATCCAGTTTCTTCTCTACTCGCCTCTCACATGAAGTAACTTCACCCACCTGACGGGTGCTCCTCACCTCAGACCCAAACTGTGGGAGTTCTCCCATATTCTCAATCAATGATCTAGCCATCATGTCTTGTCAACTAATGCCCTTCCACTGCGCATCTATCATACTCCTCTCCATAACCAATAGCCCCTCATAGAAATCCTGGATCAACAACTTTCAGAAATCTGATGTTGGGGCAGCTTGCACACAACCTCTTGAATCTTTCCCAATATTCATAAAGTGATTCTCCTTGTAGCTGCCGAATGCCACAAATATCTTTCCTAATGGCGGCCTGAAGCTGGAAGAATTTCTCTAGGAAGATGCGTTTCATACTAGCCCGCTCAACTGTCCCATGGGGAATGTAGAAGAACCAGTCTTTGGCAACTCCTTCAAGGGAAAACGGAAAAGCTCTAGCTTGATTTGCTCCTCCGTTACCCCTGAGGCTTCATAGTCATACAGATCACATGGAATTGCTTCAAGTGTTTGTGCGGGTCCTCTCCGCCAACCCATGAAACTTGGGCAGGTGGTGCAGGAGTCCTGACTTCAGCTCAAATCACCTCCCTTTCGGGTAGATAATCCCTAGTGGTTGATAATTTTCTTGGCCCAAGTTCCTTTAAAGTTCTGTTAACCTCTCCCATGTCGCCTGAAACACTAACAGGAGGATCACAAAGTTCAGGAAAAGAAAACGAAAAATTATTAGCTCCTCTAGTTGTATCAGAAGAGGAAGAAGGGTTGCTAGACAAATTAGCTCTTTCCCTCAGCCTTCCTAAGCCTTTTGGCGGTTTTCTAATCTCCGGATTAATTGGGAGTATGGGAAAATTAGGAAGGGAACGGGTCATAAAACTAATTCACCAACAACAATCAAATACAACGGGAACAAAGGAAAAGTAAATAAATAAAATTAAAAATAAAATAGAACTGAAATTTTTTTTTTAACGATAAAACACAAATCGATAAATAAAAGAAAGAAATAAAATAAAACAAATATAAATAAAAATGAAAATAAATAAAAATAAGAAAAATCAAATACACGTTTCCCAGAGCGGCCAAAATTTGTTACAAGTGTCGCCGCCCGCAACAAATTAAAATAATTTTCCAATCAGAAATACACCTAAAATGTAGTTATAGTGTAATCCGAGTCGTCTCGCGTGGAAACAATGTAATTGATTTTGACAAAAGTGGGGTTTTGAGAATCGTTACTAGCAATTTAAAGTGAAAGAATTGTAATGTAAAGTTACCTGCACAAAGACTTCCTTTAGATCGAGAGATGTTCTATCACCGTTCAAATAGATAAATTCATGGTGGTGACAGCCTACGTCAACTACACTTTTTGTATAGAAGACGACGCAATTCTACTTAACAGTTATACTAACGTACTTCCGTTAAGGATTCAACTAACAATAGAACTAATGACCACAATCATGACCTTATAATCCTATGTTAATTTAGTTATCAATTGCAGTCCAAATTCTAACGGAATTAATTCAACCCTTACCAATTGGAATTAATCAAATCAATCGATCTAATATCCCAAAGGCATCCAAATTATGCAAACAAACGAATACACAATCAACTACTCTTAAAACCTCAATCACATTAATCAACGCAATTAAAATTTAAAAGAGAAAGCAATAGGGGTGAAAAAAAAACAACCATGAACTGACATTTAGAATTGAAAACCTCAAGAACAATTCTGAATCTTTAGTTGTCTCTGTGCAAGGCAAGGGGAATTACTCCTCCATGGAAAGAGTCTCCCAATCAACAAGAAAGCCCCTTTTTTTATTACCCAAATTGATGCTGAAATTCATCTAAATATAATACTAAAACCTAAGCTAGAAAGAAAGAGAGAGAGAGGGAGAGAGAGAGAGAGAGAGAGAGAGAGTCTAGTCTAAGAGAGAGAGTGTGTGTGTTAACCTCTCTCCCCCAAACCAAAACCTAAAGAGAAGAAAAAACCCTTCAGAAACGCCGTCTCGGGCTTAAGTTCATGCGGCCCAACACTCTCGCCGCCTGGCGGTCCATCTCACCGCCTGGCGGTCTCCGAAATACAACACTCTTGACCACCGCCTGGCCGTCAAATAGACCGCCTGGGGGCATAGAGCCGCGGGCGGTCTTCTGAAGACTTCCAGACTTGCCTCTGATCATCGCCTGGGCGGTGCTTCCATCGCCTGGGAGGAAATGTTCCGAATCCTCAACTCTTGCTTCAATGTACCAAGTTAGAAGTCCCTAATAAAAACTCAAACAAGAAATTAAAAACATTGGGGAACTTTGAATGTAAAAATTCACTAAAAATTATATTAAAAACTACAGAGTCATTTACTAACACATGTTGAGGACCAAATGCAAACTCAATGTTTAAAAACATCAATTAAATACAAATCAAATGCAAATTGTTCAGAGTTATGAAGTAGAATGGGTGCAAAAATGCAACCCATCACTTGACATGATTTATTGAGCTGATCACCTCAATTTTTCTATTTGGTGTGCATAGGGATTGATGGCATCAAGTAGGTAACCTAGGCGCCAAGGGGACAAGGACCTGAGGTGTTGGAAAGCTATGACAGAGGGCTAACTTCGTGATGACGGTAAGGCGGTTAGGCCTTTGGTGCTACCGAGGCTGAAGGTGCTCGCTTTGCTGCTTCAAGATGGCTCGCCAGACCTTTTGTAAGTTTCTCGTCGGCGGCTCTATGCTTGAATTAAGTCCTTGGAGAAAATATTCAATATGTTGGTGTTTTGAGGAGCAGAAAGCCATTTGGGCCATTTTTATGCTTGGAGAGGGAGGCTCACTATTGGTGGGTTGAGGCTAGGAGGATGGTAGAAGTAGAAGGCACTCATATCACACGGATTGTATTTAAGGAAGAGTTTTATGCCAAGTACTTTCCACTTGCAAGAAGGAGACGCGAAGGAGGCGAGTTCCTTCACTCAAGCAAGGGAGTATGACGTGTGTTCAATGTAACGCTAAGTTTAAGGAGGTTGAAGTTCCATGGCATATGCAGGAGAACCCGATACCCACTACAAATGTTCCAGGTATTAGGGGGCCTAAATCCCTCGATTAGAGAGGCAGTGGACACTTGGGATTGATGACTTTGCTAAGTTGTCCTCTACATGTCACATGGCTCGTGAGTGCCCAAGAGACTTGTAATGTGCTCCACAAGCTACCCCTACCCACCCCAGCCGCCATGGCTGTCTTCACCGTCACTGTAGAGGGTGCTACTCTAGTCCAATGATATTATTCAAGGGTAGGGGTGAGGTGAACGGTTGTGATTTAATTGTACTTTATGACCCTGGTGCTACACATTCATTCATTCCTCTTGATCACTGAAATCATTGCATATACCGTCTCTAAGTTACCATATGACTTGCATATATCTACCCTTACAGCTAAACTTATAAAAACTTGTCTAGGATGCCTTAAGTGTAAATTTATCATTGATGGTAGACCCTTTGTATCAGACCTTATTTGTTTACCTACGCAGTCTAGGAGTTATTTTAGGTATGGATTGGCCGGATACACACCATGTTTTGTTACATTGTCATACCAAGTCGGTCATTTTCCTTTGAATCCATTGTGCCTGTCAAGCCAGTGCGTCTTTTCCTTAATGCTATAGCCCTTGACTATTGTAGGAGTATAGAGAAAGGATATGTTCTCCTAGCCAGATGAAGTTGAAAATGAACAACCCTTGGATAGTATACCTGTGGTTAGATAGTTCCCCAATGTATTCCAAAGAGATCCCAAAGTTTCCCCCTGAAAGAGAGGCCGAGTTCTCCATAGACTTGGTCCTTGGGACAAGATCGATCTTTATGCCACCTTATAGAATATCCCAGCCAGTTGGTAGAGTTGAAAGCCCAGTTGGAGGATTTGTTGGAGAAGAAGTTTGTGAAACCGAGTGCTTCTCCCTTGGAGCCCCAGTTTGTTTGTAAAGAATAAAGATGGTAGTATGAGGTTGTGTGTGGATTACTCAGGGACAGCACCACCCTTCAGTTATGATTTTTGTCAAACTAGTTTAAGGTGAGAGAGAAACCAGAGGGTAGTTAAGGTTGTGAAGAGATCATTAACCTTGGTACCAAGTTATCTGTGCTTCACCCCCAACAGTTACATAAAAATAGGACTTAATTAGGTGCCCAAAGCTTGTTAGGACAGGGACTATTATGATTTTAGCCAAGTGCTCTTGTCTCCGGGCTTACACCTTACAGTTTATGCTTTTACAATTATTATTATTATTATGTATTTTTTTATTATATTTATACTGTTTTCAAAATACTCTGCCACACCCTCAGTTATAATGATTTCATGATTGATTATGAGTTTAGAAATGCTTATTTATGAATTTTATAGAATAAAGTGTTTTCCTAGTTAGCTATGTAATTAAATATCAAATGATTTATGGTTGTTGCATGTATAATATTTTATATATATTTCCTTGGTTGTCCCATGTGGGTGATGGGTAAGATCCACTCACTTGAATTCGTTGACTCACCCTCTCTCCCTTCCTCTCATAGCTACAAGTAAAGTTATCATTCCTCCTGCCGAGAAGTAGGCGTTTGGCTAGTGGTGAGCATTATTTTGAAATAAGGCTTAGTTCGGTGCATGTTAGTGTTAGAGTGCTCTAGTAGATGGCAGGTCAGATCTTCGGCCATGCATTTATTTTCAGATTATGTATTGGATTTCAAAAGTTGAATTTTTTATGTTTAAATTTTTTTTCAAGCTAAGTACGTATTTAAGATGTAGCTTATGATTAAAGATTTATGTAGCTAACTAGATATGCATTTGTGATTCAGTTTTCAAGTGTTAAGTTGATTTTCATATTTAAAAATTAGATTGTATGAAGAGACAATTATGATTTCATGATTAGATTCAGTTAAAAAGGTTTTTAATCTTGAACATCTATATCTCTAGATTTCACAAATTGGAATATTATATTTTGAATAAATAAATTGATATTGATTTAGAAGAAAATCGTATTTTAAATATAATATTATTCTATTATATGCATTTAAAGAGAGACACGTCACCCAGAAGGCTTACGTAGGGACGGGATTCTCACCAGTCATGATCCAAGTCAAGTTGTGACAAGGTTTATCATTTCATTTCATTTCATTTATTGTTTTAGTTTGTTTAGTGTAATTTATTTTAGTTTATTTTAATACCTGGTGTTACGTGTCATTAGACAAGTTCCGTATTGTCTTAGGAGTCCCCGAGACCCACCCATGTAGCCAAGAAGGCCCCAAACTTCATAATCATGTTGAAGCTCCAAGTTCTGCAAAATTATGCAGAATTAGAGTGAGGGTATTTCTAAACTCGCTAGAGCGAGCATCCAAATGACGCATAGTACCTAAAACGACATAATTTTGGTAAATGAAACCCTATCACCATATAAACCCTTCCCTTCAGGCTTTCCATTCCATAAACTAAAAACCTACTCTCCCAAACCCTATTTCTTTTCCTTCTACCTCCATCACTCCTAACCCCATTCTAATCTTCATCCTTCAAGTTTCAATGTGAGTTTTGTGTAGTTTATGCTTCTTCCTCTTCATTCTCATACGTTCTTGGGCTGGCCATTGTTATGTCTTTCATTGTTGTCAAGTGGAGGTGCTCCCCAATGTTGTTAGAGTTAATTTAGTATAATCTAGAGGTACCCATAGATTAATCTGGAGTTTTATGGTTGTAATGATAGACATTGGTGACATCCCTTTTCCTAGAGCTCTCTCGGTGTTGGTGCATAACATTCCACCCCTCTACAAGTTTACATATATGTTTTTACTAGAATTAGAAAATATATTTGAAAGCTTTCCTGAAATTGTTGTTTCCATAAATGCATGGGACCATATTTGAGCTATGACTTCCTTAAATAATTTAATTTATGAATTCTAGTTGATTATGAAAATGGAAGGTTATTATGATTGATGATGTGATATGTAAAGTTTTCTGCTATTTCTAGAACTTAGAAATGTTGAACTTAGAATCATAGAGTTCCCCTTCTTATGACTTAGTATGGATTTAGAATAGGGAATCATTGAAAGGAACGAGTACTTGAGTTAACGGTAGTTATTCCGTTAACCTTGGTATACCAAGGCCGCAGGGGCATTTATCCATATGATAGATCAGTCCATGAGGGACACGGTTCACGATGGATCATTAAGATCTCAGCTAGGTGCTCTTATATGCGGGGGACTGAGCCCCACCTTTCAGTTTATGGATAGTTTGTTCTTTTAGTAATTCTTAAGAAAATAAAGATGATTTTTATGTTTACCGCAAATCTATGATCTTATAGCTATTATACAAATTAAATAGAAATGATTTACGACTATTGCATTATTATTTATGTATGTTCCTTCTTGTCCCATGTATGGTTGTGAGTGAAAATCCACTTAATGAGTTTTGTAATAAAACTCACCCTTCTTCTTTTTCTTTTTCTCACATATACATCATTAGCTTTGGATCCCCTACCTCTTCCTCCTCAACAAGAGCCTTTATTTTTGGGTGAGCTTCACATTGCCATGAAGTGATTTGTTTTGATAGAGTGCTCTAGTGATGTTGCGGGCAAGGTCCAGATCACATGCATATACATATATGTTTTGCTTTTGATTCCATGATTTGTTTGTATTTAAAAGGGCAAATTATAGCAACCTTCCTTGAGTTCCTTCAATATTACACTTACCTCCTTCTAGTTTTGAAAATATACATTCACCTCCCTTCTTTCTAAATAATTTTTCAAAAATACCAATTTATCCTTTATTAAAAAAAAACACTATCTTCTTCCTTCCATTCTCCCCCACCATTAACCCTCCATCCATTGCCACCCTCTTACAACATTCAGCCATTTTTATACACCCGTAGGGCAACAAACGGGAAAAGGAAAAACACAGCAACACATAACTTGAATCAATCACCCCACCCTTTCACCCTTCAGCACAATACTAACAACCACATATCACCTTCCTCATTAAACTACCATTCCTCCAACAAATATAGCACCATCCCACAACCACTAACCCACCATTAGAAACAACCCATCACCACTACAAAGCAATAGTCTTTAGACATCAGCACTGTTACCTTCTTCCACCGCAACCTCCATCATCCGCAACCCAACCAAAATCAAGTCATAAACAAAATAAAATCAACAATAGATCAAACCCAAAACAAACCCAAGACCAAAAAAATGAAAAAGTAGGAGAAACCGGCGGTCTCGCCGCCTTCAACTGTGTAACCGGCTTTACCCACAAAGCTCCTAGCCGTGAGCACCACCACCACGCAGCCCGTTCGACCCACCGTCGCACTTTCCTTCGCGCTCGTGTTCCGTGAAACTGCCATCTCTGCCGCCCTCAATTGTGAATCCACCCTCATCGGGAAACTCCGCGCCCGAGTCGCGAACCTAGCAGGTAGCTCCACCGTCCCACCGTGAGCCACCCACCAAACAACTAGCCACGCCATCATGAAGCCTTCCGCCGATGAGCCAGCCATAGATCCACAAATCACGCACTAGCCGCCACCCTTCTCCGGATCTTGCCGCGCGTCGTAGTAACCGTACCGCACCACACCGCCCGGTTCGCGTACCTTCCTCTCGCAACCACCCTTCCGCGAAACCCCGCAAAGCCTCCGATTGTACATCCTTGAAACCACCACCGCAAAGCCACCTCCCTGTACTTTCATCCAGCCAACCGCACCTCAACCACCTTTAATTTAGGAATTTAGGTTATGTTGGTAGTATTGCTTGCCTTTGATGGTTTTAATGCTACTTCCTAAACCAAAAGTTTGTTGGGCTAACTCTTTTTTTTAATAGTGTGAATTGTCTTAGGGTTGATTGTGCGGGAGAATGGGAGGAAGAAGATAGTGTTTTTTTTTTAATAAAGGGTAAATTGGTATTTTTGAAAAATTATTTAGAAAGAAGGGAGGTGAATGTATATTTTCAAAACTAGAAGGGGGTAAGTGTAATATTGAAGGAACTTGAGAGAGGTTGCTGTAATTTGCCCTATTTAAAATGATATATCATTCACGGTTTATTTTTTATATTGAGCAACTCATCATATTTTGATATGACAACTATAGTTACAGCTTGCTTTATGAGAAAAGGGGTTATTTCATGATTATTATGATTTAATTATGCAAATTGTTTTTAAGATTTGAAAGGGATTTTATGAAAAAGGTATGCATATAGTACGATTCATCAATCACGAGACTTACGTGGGGATGAGATTCCTCATGTGCCGATCACGATCCAAGTCGGGTTGTGACATTTAGTTTATTGTAATTTAGTTATGTTAATTTAGTTTAATTTATTGTTGTATTTTTATTGTATTAGACATTGTAATTTATTTTAATTTAGTTTATTTACTGTCGTTTAATTTAGACTCCAACAACACATAAGTCATACCAGCTTGATACAACTTTTGTTAACACATAAGTCCTAGCACGATGTATGTCTTAATGCAAGTTGTATGAGCCAGTGCGACTTAGGTATTTTTGGCATCCAATGGTGAGATTAACTTCCACATAAGTTGTGCTGCTGTAGAACGACGTATATGTAATTTCTAATTCAATTCAGTCTGGAACAACTTATGTGTAATAAAAACATGATGCATTTTGAGTTTTTTTTTTAAAATTAGGACATATATAAAGTTTTCTTATTTTGTTATTATATATCAGCAAAAAACCCATATTGTCACACCTAGGTTCAAAAGAAAAACAGAAATTAACGAATGATCAGATGTTGGTATTAAGAGGACCCTTTTCCTATCTTACGACTCTCCCTTTCTTCTCCAATATATTCTATTTGTGAGAATCCAAGAAGAATAGGACATAATCAATTCTGACTGAGAAGTCATAGACCTCCCCGAGATAGCAAAGTCGGAGGGAGAAGTCAGAAGCCTCCCTAGGTCAATCAGATCCGGGCGAGAAGCCAACAGCCTTAAGCATAAACCCAAGGCAAGTCAAAGAAAACCTCGAAGATAATGAGGCCAGGCGAGAAAGTAACCTTAGACAAATGCTCTAAGTGTACGATACCCCTCAAGAACACTGCTGGAGCTCGGATATCGTGAAGGGTGAACACGAGAATAAAGTTAATAAAATACTTGTTTCTCATATGAAGACGTCTAAGCCCAAAGCGTCAGGACAAGCACAACGGTTAGAGCTTGATCAGCCACTTAATATGAAATTAAGTTGGGATTTAAGTTGTGATATGAGTTAATGCTCATTTTTCCCTCATTCATTAATTCATTTTAGTCCCTTGACTTTTAAAATGAATTAAATTAATCCTTACATTACAAAATGTGAGTCAAGTTAGTCCTTTATTCCATTTTTATTTAACATTTTATCAATTAAATTATGATCTGTAATATTAAGTGATATCTTTTTATACCAAGTGTTATCTGAAGTATAATGAAGTTTAAAATAATTTATTTTGGTATCTAAAATTGCACAAAATGATTCATTTTATGATTTATAATGAATATTTAAATGACTCATTTTGTATAATTTTAAACACTAAAATGAGTCATTTTAAACTTAATTTACTTCAAATGACATATGGTATGTTAAGGTATCACTTAAGGTTATTTATCATCATTTAATTGATAGAATATTAATTAAGAGTTGGTTGAGGGACTAATATGACTCATATTTTACAATGTCGGAGACTCATTTTTAAAAGTTGAAGATAAAAATGACTCATGAATAAAAGTGGGGAACTAAAATGAACATTAACTCTTGTGATATAAAGGGAGAGATACCAACTCGAAACCTAGCTAGCCGCTTAGGCAATCGACCTAAGTCGAAAAAATCAAGCAAAAAGAATGATGATTCAAAGCCAAATTTAAACTAAAGCTTTAAACAGAAGCCCTAAGTCAAAAACTAGGAAAAAAAAGCCTAATTAAAGGTACATGTTTTATGGGTGGAGGTTAGAACTCCCCTAGGCAAAAGCCCTAAGCGTTGAATGACCGGAACACTCAAACAAAAGAACGGAAGCAAAATGGTTGGTATAATAAGCCTGCACTACGGGGGGTGAAGTTTCACTGCAAACAGAATGGGAGAATGGACTCTCCCACCCGTGATGAACAAATAAAGCATCATGCATCCAGATTCAAAAGGATCTTGCTCTCGCATAGGAGCTTTAACACATACGACTTAAGTGATGGATGATACTTGCTGTCAATTAAGGATGAAACTCCTAATGTATGGCGACAAAGGAATTTTCTTCCAATCAGTGTTTGTAAAATGAACCCTAAGGGAAAGCCATGACAAAGGACTTCCCAGATTGAGGCAAAAAGATCGGCAAAAAATGAGGTCGGAAACAAAGCCCAACAACCCCCCAGCAATATATAGAATATGTCACCTTAGTAGGACTTGAAATTCGAGTTCTTAACCTTAGGCCTAGGCTAAGGAATCACCAATATGAGAAGGATAGAAGACAAGAGATTCCAAAGGTTGGCCATAAAGGGAAAAATTGGAAAATGGCCAAGGAGTTGGTGGTGTACCACTAAATAAGCAACCTGCAAGGATCTCATGCTATCGTACAAGTATATGCATCTACTTTTCAACCCAAAAGGTTGGACTATGGAAAGAAAGAGCTAAGAACTTAAACGCTTGACGCCCATTCCACACAAACAAAAAGTGAGCTTGATGTGAAAACTCAAACTTGATAAATATAAGGACCCGATACCAAGTGGACTAATTAGTGGCTTAAGGCCCATTTCAACTCTCATATCTCTATTTAAGGCAAAGGGAAATCCTAGAAAGGTATGCATTTTATATATTGTATTTACACCTTTTGACAAGCCTGACTTGAGGGGCAGAGTCCTTACAGGTATCCCATCCCCCGTCAAGTCATGGAGCAAGAAGGAGGAAGATCAACAGCCGATTCATGGTCCCTAAGCCAATTTCAAGCATTCCTAAACTACCATACTATACCATAACGGTTTAGGTAAAGTTTTCAATTAATTCTTCTTTGGCTTTTAGAGGTAGCTTCTTGGACTGAAATTATGATTCAATGCTTACGAAATCTATATAAACAAAATCTGTATTATGGGCAGTAAATCAGGAGCTAAAATTGGATATTTAAGAGGTTAGAAATTTGGCGAAAATGGACTAAGTATTGCCACTTCATAGTTTAGATTTGGTACTAGGTATGAATGGGTTGGGTTAGGAGCATTATATAAACGCACAAACATTATGGGAGTAGAATTTAAGTGTGCTGGTTTAACTCAATCCCAAAAGAAAAAGATAGTTCAAAGGGAGAAATATGTAAGTGTTCATAAAGACTATCTTATTTATATCCTTAAGTAATGTAAGAATTAAAAGATTTAAAACATAGGATTTCATGCTACAATGGAAGGAAAAAGTAGTACACATATTTGAGAAAATGGATGAAAGAGATGGGTATAATAGTTGTTTGTGAATATCCTGGACAATGTTTAGTCATTTTTTTTTTCTCTGGATGAACCAAGAGTTTCCACCACCTGAAATAGTAAATAGTCCCTTTGAGTTATAGAACTTACAAATGTGGATATTGATGTTAGCCACAATACCTTCCATACATACCATAATTAATAAAGCCAAGGATATACTTAAGGAAGGAGATTTCACAACACATAACCCCACTTTCTAATTTAACTTTTATGTTATGATCTTTTCAATTTAATTTGAGATTAATTTCGACGCATACAAATGATAATGCAAAAAAATTTTACAATGTTATTTAATCATGTTTCTATTTATGGATCGTAAATGATTGAATTAATACCAATGTGATAATATATGAATCGAATATCCATATAAATTTATTTTACAATACAATATATATAAATTAAATCCATTTAATTTTGCTTTATCTAAGGTAGGACAATTTCGGTCCCAAACATAAAGTCGGGTTTCTAATTTAATTTTTATGATATTTTGTTTCTATATATTCTTAATGGCTCTTCAATATATTTTGGGGCTCGTGGAAGCTAATTAAATCTTGTATGGTAGCTCTTACATGAGTTGGTAATTTATAGAATGAATCAACAAAAACCCAATTGAATCCCCAAAGGTATAGCGCTCACCACATTTGTCCTCCGAAGATTTTGGTTATCAAATTAATCCCTCAAAGATTGAAAACATCACCGCATTCGTCCTCCAGTCATCCACAAGTAGAAAATTACCTAATGATGACTAATGACACACATAAATGGGTGATATGTTCTATTCAGTGAACATGTAAAATGTCGTGTGTGTAGAGTTTTAGAAAGAGTACTGTTACTTAGACATCCATCCAGAGCCAAGGGAGGAAAACAATAATTTTTCTCTTCAAATGATGGCCTATAAAATTCTATGGTGGTGGATTGAATTTCTGCACAAAGTATACGACATGATGGGTGTACAAACATTTCTCTTTTACAAACAACCTTGTGTTCTAACACCATGCCACAAAGCAACAAAATATAACAAATTCTTCGTCCGTTTTACTAGTTACAAGAAGGAAAGCAGTTTTAAGTGCTATTCACGGCTCAAAACTGAGCAAACTTGTCATCAAATAAGTCTGAATCTTAATCTATACATTTACCGAATACTCTTCTGTCACTACTAGCCTTGCATAATGTTGCCATATGATTCAGGAAATTGTCTAACCATCTAGTCACTTCTCTTTGAATCTGGTACCGGTCCAACAAGATGATGTGCTGGTCCTTTGTCCGAGTAGAGGTAAAGTCCTGATCAATGCATACTTGCAAGTCATCTCTGCCACTGAATGGAACTTACATGATCCGCTATAATCACTTGTTGGAAAGCATCTGCTCAATTTGACCATTTTGGTTGTACAGATCCACAATTTTCTTCGCATATGTAGGCATGTGCCTATCAGCTCTGCATGCATTTATATTTTAACAATATAATGAAAAAAACTACACTTTACATGAAAATTAGAATCGTCATCAATTATCCTCCTTACCTTTCCTTTCCCCACAATCGGTTTACATGCAGATAGTTGCGAATGGTATGATAATCAAGTGAATAACGTGCAAATTCAAGACCCTTTGGACCAATCTGATCACAAAAGTCAGAGCCAAAATGTCATTATGTGATGCATATACATGTTGTATCTATGGATAAATTACCAAGAATCTTTACCAAGTTCAGTATAAAAGCGATCAAGTTTCCAATGAATTTTGGAGCAGGCTGAGAAGGTCCTCTTCCTGCTCAAATCAGAAATTTCAAACAAAGAAGCAATCAAGTTTGAAATCTCATGAACTTCAGTAGTAATTGATAAAAATAAAGAGATGCTCCAAGGTAACAGTAAGGTAACCGTAATATTCTACAATGGACACAAAAATCTACACAATTTAATTTCAGTATACAGCTTATGTACTGGAAAAAAAAAAAAAAAATCAGCACATAGCAAATAACATAAATATAGCATGCAACCAGAGGTCTAGAGTCAGAAGCACTAAACATGTGGCCTATGAAACTTCAATAAAAGTAGATATACAAAAAGGAAGTTATGCATACCTAACTTAGCATCATCATCAGCCTTAACAGTCTCCATGACAAATGGTCGCCTATCCCCTGAAAAAAAAGCAAAAATCATACTTTTCTTTCTTAGAAAGGAAATTTAATATGCTTAAATAGAACACAGCTGATAATTTACAGCACTAGTTGTTGGACGAATCTCCAGTAGGTTCTCTACAAGACTGAGCATCTCTCTTCCGCGTTCATTCCTGTCATTTTTCAAGAAAGACATATACATAGGAATCAACCTTCTTATGAAACAATAACCCTTTCAAGAAAAGGTAATGCATAATCTCTTAGGCCAGAATACATTTATGACAACTAAAGAGCATATACAGGCCAAAACCAACAGCGCCAAAAAAAGACTTTGGCATCTTATTAGTGGTGTTACCTGACTGTAACATACTGTGGATGTTGTGGCATGCTGATTCCAGAATACTTTGGCACACCCATATATCCAACTACTAAGTCCTGAAAAAGGAGAGTTTCTTAACATGAAAATGCACTTCCGATTTATACACCATGTCTATTAACGATATGCCAGTTGAAATTTTGTACTTTAAAAGAGCAAATTGCAGGTGAAATATGTTTTCAAGGATATGCCCATACAATGTAAACACCATCCAAAACAGGTATACAGGTTTTCAAGGATGCAGTGAACTAATACAAGGCATCTCCAAGTAAGGAAACAATCAAACACTTAAAATTAAATCAATACAAAAGATCTTTTGTTATGTACCCTAAAATACAGTCAAACATGCATAGATACCTTATTCTACTGTCATAAGGGGTTTGTGAGCTTGTGAAATAATATTAGGTGCATACATAATTCCCCAATACCAACTAAAGTGAAAAAAAAAATACAATTCTCAAAAGTAAATTTTATGGAATAATTAATAAAACCCAACATAATACTTTACTATCAAGTAAAAAGCTAGACATTATTCAGCATCAAATAAAGGGATTAAACTTTATGGAATAATTAATCAAACCCAAGTTTGACATAATACTTTACTATAAGTGAAAAGCTAGACATTATTCAGCACCAAATAAAGGGATTAAACTTCTGATGGTTAAAGAACAAAAGTGAACAATTTACAGTGTAAACAACTCCAGAAGTGAACTATTAGAAGCAACTGACACTATCCTTTCAAGTTCATGTGAAATAACATGCATGTTAAAAAGATATGACATTCAAGCAGAAAAGGACTTACTGCTAAAGCATTTGTATAGTCAAAACAGCTGCAGGAAAAAGAAAAAAGAAAAACAAGCATAAAATGAAAGAGCAATAAGTAATTGAAATTGATCAGACTCCTGATTCTTATATATAAATAAATAAATTTGAGCCATCATGTTAGACAAAGTCAAGAACAAATTACCTGTAGCAAGATGGGGCAATAACATCAACCAACTCATTTGCTGGTAGACAGAAATAAGGTACCTGTATAAGTTAAAATATTGAAACTGAATAAAGCCACTTGCTTGTGGAACCCACGGGCAAACTAAAATAAAGGAGGCTGGTTTACCTCTTCAATGTGACCATCCAAATGCTTCAAGTGAACCTGCCAGAAAGTTTGATCAGCAACTGAGAAAGAAAAATAAACTCGGCAATACAGCAAGATGCTAATTACAGCAGACATCTGACTAGGATATATGCTCTGCAATTAAAATGGGGCAACCCAGTGGGCAAGGGCACCAGTATTGTGGGTTGCTGGGAAGGTCAACTTATGCAGCCTTACTCCCATGAGCAGGAGGCTATTCGCAAGACTAGATTTTGTGAACATTAGTTCACAATGTAGGAGTCTTAATATTGCACAAGGACTCATATGCTGATAAAAGCGATGCAACTAATAAAAAATGATAAGTTTGTAGTGAGATCACATAGTTGATTAAAATTACTAAAAGTTGGCAATACCCCAGAATGCAAAGAACTATAATGTGTATCACTTCAATAAAAAGCAAGATGTTTGCCTTAGGGGTCAAGCATAAACCATGCTACATACGCTGAATAATGAGTAGGAAAATACATTTACTCAAGTTTGTTATTTCCATGTAACATATTAATGGCAACATTGCTATGTACATAAAGAGATTGAATTTGGAGAAATTCTCAACCCTACAGCAACAACAAAGCATTTTCCTACTAAGTGGGGTGGGTTACATATATCCACCAATGTCATTGTGTCTTATTGTAAACCCATATATGTCAACAAGTCATATATATGCAAGTCTTTCGTAATGGTTTGGTCCTTGGTGCTTTTTTTTCCCAGTCTCCTATCTTTAATTATTGAGCTTCCCTTCACTTAATCTACTTTTCTTATTGGGAATTCTTTAAGTCTTGAGAGAAACTCAGAGACCTAAATTAAGCTATTTTGAAGGAAAAAAAGATGAACCAGTAATCAGAATAATATACTTGTCCAAAACATCTACACCATCCCAACTACATTTCTAAATAAACCAATCCGTGATTCTACAATTTTGAACTATCCATTTACATTTCACTGGCCAATAAAAACATTCAGAGACTCGTAAATGCAATAAGCGAAATCAGAAAAGAGTTTTCCAGCTCAAAACCTTGTAATCTTGCATAAACTCATAATGGAGAACTGTTTCCGGTGAATTACTTGCAGCCTTTAGAAACTTATCCAGTCCATCCCTAGTTCCGTTGTCCACTGTGAATAAGAATCAGTAATAGTCCAAATTCTTCAAAGACTTCCAGTGTTTATACATTCAAAAATTAAATAAACAAACCTCATCAATTAAGCAAATGCTCATTAAAACATTCCACAAATGATTTGTACCAAAACATAAGACCTTTTGCATACCACAATTTGTGCCTAACACATAGAGCTTATCCAAATTCAAGTAGTGCTCCACAGATCTTAATGCTGCAATTGAAGAAATTATTCTGCATTACAACATTACAAGTCACAATGGAGAAAAGGATGGAAACAAGCAAAAAATACATATTTATATTACTAATACCTTGCACCTGGCAACCTACACCGCAGAAAAGAAGACGCTTGACACCTGCAGCCTTTCATTAATGAAAATTCAAACAGATATATTAGAATATCAAAGACTGCCACTGAAGAATACTTCAGAAAAATCTTATGACAGCTGAAGTTAATGGAGCAATCCAGAGTGATGCTATATCAAATAATATCTTGGGCAACTCACAAATTGTCTTCCCTTATAAGTTTCATATTCTAAGAACTACGGTCTATGACTAATTTGGCTTTGTGGAGGTTAAAATTTCTTTTAAATGTGTAATACACTCTAAAATGTTTACAGATCTCTCTATCATCTAAAAGACGGAAAAAATCGTCAGACATATCCAGTCCAAAGCAAAGAATAAATTATTGAAAGGCCATCTGCTTTAAGCAAACTATCAAATGAACGAAAACCAGAAGACCAGATAAGCCGCCAAATGTGGAAATGAATTCCAACCAGTTTCCTAATTAAATTTACAGGTAAAAAATTATCAATGAATGGATTCAATTATCTCAAAGCGAAGGAAGGTGCACTGGACTATAAATATAGGCCAGGAACCTTGGCCAATCCTTGGAGAGCTCAGATAGAGGACCCTACAGGTGGAACATGTGGCATGGAATCCTCCCACAGATCCTCCACCGATTTATCCTAGGATATCTCCTAATTGACTACCAGATTATACGATATCTCCTATTAGCTCACGGAATCTCCCATTATCCTATCATATCTCCTATATTATATCTTATCTCCTACAAATACAGATATATCTAATCTCTACTAAATCCTACGAATATCTTTCCTATTCAGGGAGATTATCTACTAGCTTATCACAATGTTATATCTCACTATATAAGGGACTCTACACCCTAGGTATCACAATATTAATACATACTACACCTTTACTACTCTATGCCTTATTCATTAATTGACTTGAGCGTCAGAATTTCTTTGTAGGTACCCCACCTTCGCTCACATGGACGATTAGAGGAACCTCCGCCCTTACCGGATTTCCAGGTAAGAATAGAAGGTTTCCATAAAAGGAGGACAGGTGATGCTAATTGTGGCCATTTTATTGTCACCACTTAGGTAGAATGCCAAAAGCCTAAAACAACTTAATCTTGTAAAGAGAATCAACAATATTCTCATACTAAGCAAACAATTTTGCTCATCTGCATCTCCCTCTTTCCAATATTTTGGAGTAAGAAGAATCCCAAAGAGAATAGTACGGGAGATATCATATATAAACCATTGGTTCTTGTTCCCATTAGTTGTTTAACATTATATCAACATATTTCAAATCCTAGAAATAAACCCCTACGAATTTAGTAAACTGGATCCATTTGAATGGAATTTTTGTTTTTAAGCTTCTTCAAATGTATGAACAACTCAATTTGCATAAAGAATATGTTGCAATATGTATTGAAATATTTGTATAAGACTATCCTAGATAATGAAAATTCTCCAACAAAAGGAGATTTGCACACACCTCAACAAGTGAGAGCGTATTGAGGTTAGGAGATAATGTTGGCTTGACACCTTTAGCAGCCAACACTTCATCTGGTGTCCTGAAATTTTAAGATATAAGGAAAGAAGAATTTGATAGCAAAATTAAACTAATATAGTGAGAGAAAATTAAATTAGTAAGTCAAAAATAAAATAAAAAGATGCAAACCTTGCTAAAACAGGTCTTGGAGTGAATCTGTCATCTGGATCACTATTATACACAAGGTTACATCAATGTTATTAACACTGAAACAAAGTCAGCTATAACAATAAAAGACATTGGCATCTTGCCTCCCAGCTAAAGTTGCATATATTCTTTTTCAATACCTCTGTACACAAATGACAGCTTCAACCATGCCTGATTTAAGCATTTCTATTGCAATGGTTGTTACTATCCCAGTCCATTGAGCTCCTATCAACATAATGAATTTGTAAATTAAACATAATCCATGAACCCTGAGCCATTATACTTAAAAAGGTATTCTTTAGTTATTTTGGACATTAAAAAAAAAAAACTGCTGAGTTTTCTCGGCCCAAATAGGTGTTTAAAGAACAATGAAAATCTTCCTCTTTCTCTTCACTCTCTTCACAATTAAATTGAAAGTGAAAAGGAAAAGGGTCAAAATCTCACCACCAATTAGAAGCAATCAATTAACTCACCAACAGCATCACATTGGTTGGCAATATTGATCATTTGGGACCCTTATATTTATAGTCAAAATTTAAGTGGTTTACCATCAGTAGAGAACATGGGAAAAGTACCAAATCCCTAGGAGGAAGCAAACAAACAATAAAGGATCAAAATGGTAAACTGTCCCTCTGCATAGTTGCATCAAAACAGAGCCACTATTCTCTTGTGTTACAAATATTTTGTGGTAAAAGAGTAATGTAAATCCAATAGTTCATAAAGAAAAAAAAAAAAAAAACGTTGAGGCAACTTTAGCATACAGAATTCTAGTCAGTATTGCCACCAACACACTATATTTAAATTTAAGTTGTTCATGTAATAATACAACCAATACCACATTTATTCACAGAAAGAACACCATCATGACATCTTGATTCTCCAAAGCAGCATAATATGCGAAATTAGCATCCATTAATTTGCTCTCTAAACTATGCAACAGTCAAGTAAAAGACTAAACAGTCATTTGTCCTTGAAAATTATCCTCAACCACAGTTTAGACCTTCATTTAGGGTGCATTTGCTTCAGATTTTTAAAATTATCCAAATATACGGAAAGTGATTTTCACTTTTTTCACCCCAAAAAATTCCATCCAAACGCCCCTTACACCATGGTTCATTTCTTAAATTACTCAAACTGGTTTCACATTGCTCCTTTTGCTATTTCTGATTAGGTTAACATGAAATGAGTTCAAATAATTGAATGAATGAATCTTACATAATTAAATCAAGGGATAAATTGCAAATGAGGCACATTTACAATGACCAAAATCTTTAATTTCAATTAAACTTCTTGCCTGTCTAAGGAAGTTTCATTCGAATAAACCATAATAGATGAAGCATATCAGCATGATATAAGATAACTCCTATTTACTTGTCCTCTACTCTAATTCCTGTCATATTATTTACTCTCTCTAATACTCACAATAAAGTTACTGTATAGGACCTACATGGAATCCAGCAACAAATAGAAACCATTCAACCATAGTACCATACCAGGTAAAATAATCAAATTAAAAAGCTAATCCTTCAAGTTTGGAGACAAACTGAAATACATGCAAACCACAAACAAAAGGAAACAGAAAAATCTTATATATCACCACTAAAAACAACTTCAGATTTGCTAGCCAGGATTGGAGCCCTAATTTCCATGTATCTACATTAAATTTTGGATTGGCACTACAGGATTGGAGCCCCAATTGCCATGAATCTACATTAAATTTTGGATTGGCACTAAATGTCACACACTAAATTCAGAAAAGCCCGAAAAAAAAATATTCTTAAAATGAGAAGAATGACTCAGAGGCCCCACCCTAAAAAAGAATAGTAATTTACAATAATTGTTTATCGCAATACTGTTGTTTCAACTCTTAGATAATTTAAAGCACAGGAAATATGCAGTACTCAAAAACCCTCAAAGTAATATAGTAAAAATTTGAAAGAATGCAGAAGTGACAAACATAGAAACATAATAATTTTCAATTTGCAACTCAGAATGAAGATACCTTCCACAGGGTTAAGTTTCCGAGCATATAACAGTTCCTCATAAACCCCTAAGTAGGTTTCATCTAAGGTATCAGTTTTCCTCCCTCTACCATGAACAACAGGTTCCAATTTCTGCAAGGGAAAACAATTGTGGAACATGGAAACAAATTTAGTTTGTCGAAATCTTGTCCAAGAGAAGGTTCTGAATGTTGTTATACCAGCTTTGAAATTTCCAGACACTCCAATTGCACACTAATCAAAGTATTTACTTATCATGCTTAACAAATTTGAAGCTAAGCATTGAAAGATGAAATGACTATGCATATAACTGCACATCAAAAACTCAGTTTGAGTTTCAATATAGTTCCTTCTGAGCTTCGGGCATCAAAGAGTGTGTCAACGTACAGTAAAGATCTAAGTAATATTCAGTAGAGGTCCAGTATGGACAATTTAAATAGAGCATACTTGTACATCAGTACATGCAAACAAAGTACACATCAGAATGGCAGGGAAATGATTGTTTCAACTTAGAAGCCAAATAGGTGGTATTATGTAGCTATGCAACACATTTTAGCCCCAAAAAGATCACCTTGTTATCAATTTTGTGAAGTAAGTAAAGATAAAAACTTTATTAAAGAAGAAAAGAGTCCCTTTCCTTCCAGTAGGAGCTACTGTGCTTTATTATGTGCATTCATGTTTTTCTCCCAGGTGCAATAATCCCCCTAATTAGAGACTTGGTTTCAGAAAAAGAAATGAAAATTTCCAACCAAGAGGATATGGAAAATTAACATGACATGGATAATCATCACTCCTTGATCACCAACTAGAATAATTTTATTATAAATATAATTATTTCTTATGCATTCTATGGATCAACAAGCTAAGGAAGTAGGCAATAGAAGAGAAGAGAAACATATATCACTTACCTCAATCCTAGACATCCCATCTCCCAAGAAAGCACATGCATTCTTGACATGGGCAATATAATACGTATCACACAACCCGCAACGGCTGTCCCAAAAGAAAAACGACTAAATCAAATTATCACAACACATGTTCACACGAAAAACGGTGTAGTAGCAACTATAAATGAAATTAATATAAAACCAAAGAAAGAAACAGATAAACACCATAAACAATAACACATACCTGCAATGATCTTTTGCTGGGTAGGTGCCACCTGGTGGATGGGCCTCGACCTTTTCCTCCAGTCCTCTCTCAAAGTCGCATCTGCTTTCAAAACAATACCCAAAAAAAAAAATTTAAAAAAAAAATCAAATATGGATGAGAAGGTAAAGCATGCATGCATGCAAAGAAAGAGTTGTTTGTGGTGGTTACCTTTGGATGAAGAATTAGAAGAACGTATGGAGAGGGAGAGCGGCAGTGAAGAGAGCTTGCTAACAAAGGAAGACATAGCTCAGCTGAAACTGAAGCTACTACGCTTGACACTGAACTCGATCGTTGAGAGAAAGGTGGCTCCCCTCTACACCACAACTTATTGATGATGTGGGGTCAACAATATACCTCGCCCTTAGATATTTTTTTTTTTAAATTACATTCATTTTCTTTGATATTTTTTAAAATACAATTCGCATTCCTTTTAATGTCTAACTTACATTCACACTTTGTTCCTTATCAAATTTTAAATATTTATATTACAATCACACTATTCATAAAACATATAGTTAGTAAACTTAAGAATAATATTTTTTTGTAATATTAAGTTTTTAATTAATAAAATTATAAAAATACCCTTACCTATGAAGTTTAAAGGTATTTTTATATTTTTATTAATTATAAACAATTAATATCATAAAAATATCATTATGTTAAATTTCCTAATGTACATTCAAGCTGAATATAAATATTTAAAATTTGAATAAGGTAAAAATGTGAATGTAAGTTGAATAACTAAAGAATAAATGAGTTATATTTTCATAAATCTAAAAAAAGATAAGTGTAATTTACCTCTTTTTTTTTCTTCTTTGATTTCAATGTCAAACAATTTGAAGCCGACGAAAAGTGTTTAAGATTTAATCTCTGTATGTTATTATTCCACTTAACCAACTACTATTTTTCTTTCATTTTCAAAATAAATAACAGGTAAAATGCATTTTATCTTGAACTTTTGTTGATGTATAATTTACGTAAATTTTAAAATAATGATCACGATACTTTAAACTTTCAAACAATACAAAACGACCCTCGGCATAATTTTGACAACTAATAAAAGTATAATTTTATTGTTGTTAACCTGGTGTTTTTGACTTGTGCAATGTTTGAGAATTTATATGCACTTAATTTTTATATGATTTTGAAAGTTTAAAGTGTCGCGATACATGTTTTGAAAAATTAAATGTAAATTGTACATGACTTAAACTTCAAGAGAAAATGTGTTTAACCCTGGTTAATATGAGAATCGAATACTTTAAGAATAAATTATATTCACTTATAATTATCGATGCATACATTAGACTATTAGAGTGAAGTCCTTTATAGATAGTAGATAGAAATGATATGTTGACGCACACACGAGATGCAGTACTGACGCATATGGTGGAAGGCTAGTGTGCATTGTCATTTTGAGACCATATGGTGGACTACTTAGATTAAAAATGTTTTCAAAACTAATCTATAATACTAATATTTCAGGCTTATCAGAAACTTTTACAAATATCACTTCTAGAGTAATTTATGACTCACAATTTTTATTGGAATTTGAATCCTCAATTTATATTCATTACACTTGATGGTATCAGAACACTTAAGAAGGGGGGTTGAATTAAGTGTTCCTTTAAAATTCCTACACACTTAGCACATAATCAGAACGTTCGCAAATGTCTCCCTGTTGTTACAGGAGATTTTGTTACGAATAAAATAATAAAGATTTGGAGTTTGAGCTGATAGTGAAAGCTTTGGTTTTAATGCACAAATCAAAGAATGTTTTTGTTAGAATAATACAACATTGATTCTCAAAGATCTTAATGAAACTTATATTTTATAAGAGATAAAATTTGAAAATCGAATTAGAGTACAAAATAAGTTCTTTTAATAAATATTTTTATGAGAAATTTCTTGATTAAAACTTAGTTTAGCAAATCGTGTAGTATGAAAGAAATAGGTAGAGAACATAAACACGAGTATTATATTAGTTCAGTTTCCAACTTAGAACTTACATAGTCCCACCATTCTAGGTAAGTGTATCCACTCAATTGCACAAACCAGGATAAAACAGTGAGTGTTCTTTTACCAAGTCTCTCCAAGCTCTATCCAAGTAGCATTTTCAATGGTCTCTACAAGCTCAATCAACAGCTTATATCTCAGAAGATAAAGCCTTATAATAACAATTCCTAATTAAGGTTTTGGTCTCACTCTCAAAAGGATTATAACACTTAGTACAATAGCTCTCTAGATATTCTCAAAACAGGATAATAATAACCATAACAAGCTAGGAGGAAAAAATGGTTTTTGGCTTGAATTTCGAACTTTGAATATTGTAGAAGTATATCTCTTGATTTTCTGAATTCTGTTTCTAGAGCTTGAATGTCTTCCAAGTTCACCTTTTGTAGGAAGGATGGGAGTTGTAACCATTGGATGGTGCTTTGAGATCTTTTTCTCATGCTTCTTACTGAGTTCTTTCTTTTTAGTGATTGGTATCTCTTTCTTTTGTCTGTGGTTGTTGTGCTGTTCAATTTTTGCAATAAGAAGGAAGTGTCCGTTTGAGAAGCTTGAGAGAGTGTGTCCTGTCATATTTTGCTTTTGAGACTTTTGATGTGATAGAGGCAGCACACCTATCTTGTCTATTCTAACAAGCAATGTCACGTGAGTTTCAAGGTTTTTCATTCTTGGTAAATGCTTGGTATACTCCATTTCTTTTTACTGCCTTTAACATAAAAATGCTAAAGTACCAAGCTTATTGCCTTGGTTTGCTCAAGAATAGAGTTATCAATACAAGTCAACTAAGTTTGAATATATTGAAACATTTAATAAGGCTAGTCAAAGAAAAGCAACTAATGCAAGATTAATTAAGATAAAATTTAATTTGCACATGGTGTTTTGTCATCATATTGAGATACATAAACTAACAACACTTAATTGATAAATATCAATCACATCAATCATAATAAATTATTAATTTTTAATTATGAGATATCAATTATAAATCATAATCTCACTCCCACTTCACAACCCAATTTCAAAACTCATTATTAGATACTGCAATATCACTTTGTAAATTTGTTTTGTTGGTTGACTTTGCAAATTTTTATTCTATTTTTAAATTTATAAAATAGTATTTTTTTTCGTCCTCATATATTTCAAATTATGTTTTATGATTATACTCTTTGGCTTAACATATAGCCAGTTTCTTTCAAATGTATTATAATTCTATATAGAACATACGATTTATATATTATCAATAAATGCATAATTTGAAATTAACTTATATGATAGTTTTCAAAACAATATGCAATTATCTATTTGTAATTAATGTAATTTATCACAACAATGTCAATCATAAATAATAGATGGATATTTTAAAATTATATACATAAATTTAAATCTTCTGAATTAATTTAATATTGATTTAAATAATTTAGTTTACCTTTTGAAATATATTATTACTTTTAAAAATATAAAATATTTACTATGATATATTTATTTTGACTTAAATTCAGAGAATTTTCTTTATTTAATGTTTGACTATTTTTTATAAACTCACATATACTTTATTATCATTTAATTTTAATATGAAATTCTCAAGTATGAAAGCTAATTATTTATTTTAAATGAGATTAATGAGGTCTTTTAGGGTTTTTCAATATGGTTTAAATATAATATTATTTTTATTTTGTTATATTCAAATTACATTTAAATATGATAATTAGTGGTTGAGTTCTTTAATTTTATATAATTGAATATATGTGTAAAATATATTTTTATATTAATAATGCATTAAAATTAAATCATTGGAACAATATATTATAAAAATTAATAAGATATATATATCTTTTAATCATAATCCATATTAGCTTTGGATAGGTCCATGAATTTAGAGAAGAAATGTAGATTGATATTATTAAGTCAACCTTAAATTTGTGCTATCATTGACATAGAAATTTTATTAATTTAAAATTATTTTATTAATTAAAATCATAGCAAATATTATCATTGTCAACAAATTATAACTAAAAATTTAATACCACAAACTAACACATAAATACAATCAATCAATCACTCTTAAATTTAAATTTAAATTTAAATTCTAAAGAATAACATTAATTACATATCATTTTATTTTTGCATGTCAATTTAATTTTATTAAAAATTATTATAATATATAAAATTTTCACATTATACTGTAATGATATTGATAATAAAAATATAATAATACACGCTATACTATATTAATTTTGATATTTTAATAAAACTTAATATCATAGTTAACATATTTTTAAAGGATTTAATATAATCTATAATATATCTATAATACTAATAATTGAGATTCATTACATGGATAATTTTTCATGTGCTATTCATAGAGAATATGCCCTATCATTTTCATAATCTTAATATTTAAAGTAAGTTTTAGGATTTAATTTACCTTCTAATTATTAATTATATTTTCCAATCATGCCTTTATATCTCTCTCCATTAAAATTATTTAACAAATAACAAATAATATAAACAAGATGATAATTGAATATATTATACCATTAAAATTTTATATATAATTATAGTATTAAAGATAACAAAGCTATTATAATTACGTTACTAAAAAAATTATAATTAATGATTATAATTATAGTATTAATGATAACAAAACTATTATATTTATAATAATTAATTATAATAAGAAAATCTTAGCACATCTTTATTTTTTAATTATCTTTATTGGATTTAATTTACATCATGTATGTATTTTTATTTTTAATTTGAATTATGTTGCATAAGTGGTATTTGTTATTATAGATATTAATTTGTGTTTCAAATTTCAAAGTATTTTAAAAAAATTTTTCTTTTTCAAATTTTTTTAATAAATATGTGAATACAGTAGGATTTGAATCTCCACGGAAAGAAAAATAGAGAACTGTGATAAGAATAAGTATGGGGATAAGAGACGAGATTCTAAATGACGACGAGATGAGGGAGAAGAAGTTTCTAACTTCAAATGTAAAACTTTTAAAAATCATAATATATATATATATATTCCCGTTTCACTATACCATATTTAATTTTTTACAACCTAAACATTCAAATTTATCAATTCCACAATTGTTTCATATTAATTTTTTTGAAAAACAAGACATCAATTTTTCAACATTAAAATATTTAAAAAATCAATCCCATAATTTACACTTTTTATAATAATACTAATTATTTATTAATTATTTTAAAAAATTAAATAATTACGTCACTTTTTTATTGAAAATAATTATGTAATTGATATACTACTCCAATAATTGAAATGACATAAATTAGGATTATATGTGTTTGTGTACTAATTATAATCCATTAATTATAATATATATTTTAAATTTGATATTTTAATTTACTAAAAGTATGTAAAAGAAATGGGGTGTAACTAAAATCACATAAATTAAATTTATTAATTATTTTTTATTAGTTAGGAAATATATTTTTATATTTTTATAAATAAAATATTTTAACTCATTAAAAAGATGTTAATGGTTAGGGGTGACAAAAAAAAAACCACTAAAGTGGGTACACATAGGACAAGATTACCCACCATAGAGATCAAAATAAGGATAGATTTTCTTTTCATGGGAGAGAGTCCAATTGTTAAACGGATAAGGGATAGCACATCTTTATTTTTTTAATTATTTATATTGGATTTGCATTATGTATGTATTTTTATTTTTTTAATTTGAATTATGTTGCATTACTAATATTTGTTATTATAGATTCATGTTTTGAATTTCAAAATATTTTTAATTTTTTTTGGAATTTTTTAATAAATCTATGAATATGTGCATGCATTCAAACCTCTCCGGAATGAGGAATGAGAACTTGTGACAATGATGAAAATGAGGATGAGGATGAGAGGCAAAATTCTAAACGGGCAGTGGCATGAGACATGTTCATTTTGTCATGGATACCTATTATTATTCCTATAAACGACTCATGATATAATAAAATTATCCACTTATTCTCTTTCATTATTTAACAATTTCAACTTTCAAAATATACAAAATTTTTCATAAAATAGGCTCTTTATTATTATAGGTCATCTATTGAGATTTTTTTAGCCTTATAAATATGATATTCAAAATAAGATATAAAGTAGCATGACATTTATAATTTCTCAATTTATTTAATTATTTAACTATTAAATTATTTTTAAAAATAAATTTATATACTCAATTTTCTATAAGATATATTTAAACAAATTCTTTATTTTCAATAATGGTTAACAAACTATTTTTATTATCACCCGTGCATCGCATATTAAAACGACTAGTGAAAGGAAAAAGAGAATTTGCATAACACTCTCCATCCTCTCCATTTCTTATACAAGAAGTCTTCCCAACTCATTGCAAACTCTCTCCTCTAATCTTGAAACCCATTCACCTTTTCATGCACAAAATCTCTCTCCTTCAACCGATATCAACCACCCTTGAACAAGTAATCCCTCTCTATCTTTCTCTATGTTTGTCTTTTTCGCTCACAAAGCAGGGTTTTCTTAGAATGGGTGTGAAAGGGGAGTAATTCTTGGACGAAGTCAAAAAACTCTTTTGTGCTTGTTGTTTTGGTGAAGTTTTCCATTTATAATTTTATTAGCTTGCTATAAATTTCGGGTATCCTTATTAGTAGGTTTTTCTTTTTCTTTGATTTAAAGTTTTACCAATTGCCAAAAGAGAAGTTCTTGCTATGGAAGTAGAAGTTGTTTAAAATTGGTACTCCTTTGTTTATTTTTAATGGGCGACAATGATTTTGCAATGCTAGCAAAACTATAGCTTACATCTTGTAGCCTAGTTGACATTAAAATTGTGTTCCTGTTTTGTCATTTTTAATAACAAAAGCCCAAAGTGTCCAAAGCATGTATGTGCTTTAAGCTTAATAATACTAGAGAATATCAGAATACATATTCCCCTTCAAAACCTATTGATGTCCAAAGAAAAATACTAATAAGCATGTAGCTAATAAACTAAAGCATGGAGTAGTAAATTTATTACTTTCATGAGTGTCTATACGCACATATATATATTACTCTTATTTCAAATATTTTGAGTAATGGCTTCCAAATTTAATTCTATAATTATTACTTGACTTACATTTGATTTTAAGCATTAACTAAACACAAGTTTTGGCTCCTTTGAAGTTGGAAGAGCAGTTACTTGATTTTGGTAGGAGGATTATGTTTTATTAAGGACCTATGTGTTGGGATATTCATTTGCACTAATTTGGTTGAACATTGCTCTTTTTTATTTTTTCAATACCTGATGTTGAAAAGAGATTGAACTATGTCCATTTATACTAGTTAAGTATGAAAGTACTCATGTTCTAAAACTTATTGAAATAATTGGTTCATTATTAATAATGTATCACTTTAATTCTATATAATAAAACTCACTCATTAAGAACTAAACGATGCATATCATGAGTGATACTATAACATAGAGATAAAAGCATAAGAGAATCTCATAAACTCAACAATGCAAGGTGGGGAGGAATAGATATATATTCTACAAAATAAATATTAAGGCTTCAATGTTCACTTAAATTTTTAACTTTCAAGTTGGCTATTTTCCTACTATACTATTACTAAACACATTATCTTTAATGAATAAATCATATAACTACAACCAAATATTATTAAGGTACGTGTAACATCAAAGTGGTGCTTTTACTTGTCCTTCCCCAAAAGCAACTATGCTCCTATGTTTATCTTTCCAATATGGCAGATATATGATCACCTTGAACTTCATGATTTTAAAGGCACCACTCTTAGCTTGCTTGTCAACTTTCCCCAAAAGTTTTTATCAATAATATTATTTAGATGACTTACACCACAAATGGAAACAAATGTTTTTTTTTTTTTGGTATAAGTTAGCTATTATAGTAGTATAGTAGTGAGCTTGTGCAAATTACATGCTTTTACTATGTGTGTACATTTTTTTTCTCTTGCGTACTTGATCTATTATTTGCTAAGGCTAGATTATCTTGCTCTTTTTTCTCTTATTGATGTGTACTTCTGTGTTTGATCCTTCTTTGATTGATCTCAAGAAACATGTTTATATTGATGTTTATCCCTTCGTTGGTTTTTTATATCATGGTTCAAGGCTTAATGTTTACATCATGATTATTTTTTGAAAAGGAAATTACAAGCCACTGCAAAAGTTTTTATGATAGAAGACAAAGTTTCCATCGATCTAGTAGGTAAGTTTGTTGGTTATAATTTTATAATGTATTGCAGCTTGCCACACCTCCATCTCTTTGTTCATGCATCAATCTTAAGCATTGATTGTCCTTTTTTAATATATATTTATTGAGTTGTGCTTTTAATTTTCATGAATGTCAGACATTTGATTCAAGTACAGTATTTTTTCCTTTCCATTTATATGTCAAGATTTTCTTCATTCCATTAATGCATTAAGTATATTTAACCTTAGTCTTAACTCATAAGTCATGGTCAAGAAATTAATGTATTTATTATCTTTCTTTAGAGGAACCATATATGCATATCAGTGGAACTAGCAATTGCTTTTCTTGATGACGAGAGTGAGAATGGAAACAAGGGTGCCTGGTGGTGGTAGCTATGGTGAGGATGTCTCAATAAAGTGTTATGTGTGCTCACTGTCATAATTTGAAAGGAGACTATTGTAATTATTCAAAAGGGAACTATTGTGATTGTAGAAAAAGGAGACTATAAGGCAACAAAGTTGCAATTTGAAAGATTTAATAACTCAAAAAATGAAATAGATAGTATTAAGCAAATGTTAGTTGAAGTTAAACAGTACATAACAATGGGTTTTAATAAACCCTATTTGAATGATTCATGTATTGTATATGTGTGAACATCTAGTTGATAGAAAAGATTGAATGATAATTGGATAAGTTTATACATTTTTCTTTTTACATAAGAGTAAATGCATATTCCTTTTTATTTTATAAACTTCACTCTCTTTGCTATTGAGGCACGATTTGTCAATTCATGTAGTCTATGAGTCCTCCACCGTAGTCTTCTAACTCAGTTCCTCACAAAATTCCTATCTCCTTGAAATATTACTTTCAAGAATCAGAGAACTTGACCATTTATTGACTTTCTATGAAACATATCAACATTTTAAAATAGAATCACTAATATTTTTTAGTCATTTAACAACCATTAGCAGCAAAAATTTAAAGTTACAAAGTAATTTTGGTATTAATTGCCTCTTGTATTTAGACTTATTCCATATAAAGTCAAGTAATCCTCTAAACATGTTATATTACCCAAATTGGAATAAATATTCTATTATTTTCAGAATCAAAGCCCTAGTCATTTACCAATTTTCTTTAGAACTTAGCAATTTTTTGAACTAGAATCACCAACATTTTTTAACCACTTACCAACTAAAAACAAAAATTTGAAGTCACAAGGCGATTTTGGCACTAATTGTCTTTTATATTCAGACTCACTCCATTAATTATGGGGCCAATAAGTCCTCTCAAATTTGATTAAAAATCCTATTACTAAACTGATAGTCAACACTTAAGATTGATGCATGAACAAAGAGATGGAGGTGTGGCAAGCGTAATACATTATAAAATTATAACCAACAAACTTACCTACTAGATCGATGGAAACTTTGCCTTCTATCATAAAAGCTTTTGCAGTAGCTTGTAATTTTTCAAAAAATAATCATGATATAAACATCAAGCCTGAACCATGACATAAAAAACCAACAAAGGGATAAACATCAATATAAACATGTTTCTTGAGAAAATAAAAAAGGATCAAACACAAAAGTACACATCAATAAGAGAAAAAAGAGCAAGGATAATCTATCCTCAGCAAATAATAGATCAAGTACGCAAGAGAAGAAAAAAATGCACACACATAGTAAAAGCATGTAATTTGCACAAGCTCACTACTATACTACTATAATAGCTAACTAATATCGAAAAAAAAACATTTGTTTCCTTTTATGGTGTAAGTCATCTAAATAATATTATTGATAAAAACTTTTGGGAAAAGTTGACAAGCAAGCTAAGAGTGGTGCCTTTAAAATCATGAAGTTCAAGGTGATCATGTGTCATGACCCGCTTCAGGCACGTGACCAACACGTGAGAAATTCTAGGCTCACATTAGCCTTGGGACCTATTGACTGTCTTTATATGCATGCTCTGTTCATAAAAATCTATTTACAACATAATTTCACTTTCTACGGATAAATTATCTATTCTCTAAAATCAAGGTACTCATATCTGAAATCTCGTAATGAGTCATTTTCATTCCAAAATCATAAAATCATTTATATATAAAAATTAAAATATGTCTTCCCAAGTGTTCATAACATTGAAATACACTTCAAAATCCAATCATAATATGTCACATGCAAGACAACACGTGCTCTAGTTCTGGGATCCTACCTATTGGTCCTGGAGCACTCTAAACAACAGAATGTGTGCTTCACTCCAAACGAAGCTTACCCTCTGACACTTTATTGTGGCTCAGTAGAATTTACGGTTGTCTCTATCCGGAAAGTAAGAGAAATGAGAATGGTGAGTTTTGATACCAAAACTTTAGTGAGTCATCACCTGGAACCCCTTTCATGGGATATCAAAGAACAATGCATAAAAGGAATCATAATAATATTAATAATATTCAAAGTCCTACATAATTACATGAACCTACATATATATTCAAATTATCATTTCATAACATAATAAAGAGAATTTCTTCAATTTACTTTCCTATTGAAATCACATAAAATCATAGTATAGTAGCTCCTAGAGAAACAAAAATGTCTAGTCTGAAATATCATAACAATAGCAGTAATAGAAAAGTGGGTGCTCATTCCTCGTGAACAAGAGCCCTGAAGGATTTTAATGGTTATAATGAACCATGTCCCTCGTGAGCTCATTTATTCTCTGATAGATTGCCCCTCATGGGCTTATTTATCTCTGAATGGATTGCCCCTCGTGGGCTTATAATTCTTGAATAGATTCCCCGCATGGGCTTATAAACTTGTTGAGAGCTTTGAATTCAGCTTCAACTTGATCTTAGCATAACTTGTACTACGAAATCACATATAGTGATTTCAAGTCCACAGAATATATATCCGTCAAGAGTTTGAATCTCATGAAGATTCAAGCTCTAAAACCCTTTTTATTGATTATCAAAAACAGCATTTAACTATCAAGCTTTTTATAACTAGAAAACTTAATTTCATGCTATGAAATTACAAAGTATAACGTATTTCCAATCTTTTCTTTAAACTTCATATCTGGTCATAAATCTATAACATATCCAAAAACCAGTTCAGAATCCATTGAAATCATCATAAAACTCTCTGACAATTGCATATATCATCAATTCTATACAAAATCAGATAACAAATATGGTCCCCATGAGTTTTATCAAAACTAGTTTCATGCTCAATTATAAAACATACTAACCAACAGCAAACTTCAATCCTTATAATTTCTCTACAATCAAGCAGGAAATCATATTTTTTTTATAAATAACTATAATGAACAATATAGAAGTCACAAATGCAAACCCACTCACCTGAAGAGGTGGAATATGCAGAAACCACACTAATAGACCTATGGGAATGGAATTGACACCACTATCTAACATAGAAGCAACAGAACTCTAAATTAATGCCTAAAACCTCTAAATACCCAAGAATCCATCTCTAACAAGATGGAAAACTTCTCTCCCTTGAGAAGCATAGAAACCCCCTAAATCGAAGAAACTCAAAGGAAAAAAGCTAAACTAGTAAGATAACATACCTTTAAGCTTAGATGATAGAAGATTCCAAGTGAATCTTGAAAGAATTGGAGGAAAATAGAGTTTTATGAGTGAAAATGGTGAAAAAATAGAGTTTTTGTGTGAGGGAGGGGAGGGAACATTTTGGAATGCTCTGGACCCAGGAGAATAGGGTATTTATATTTCTAAGCCAGCGCTCACTGAGAGCACAAAAAATCTTCCCTACACCACCTTCCTTTCTTACCGCTGTAGCACTCTCCAGAATATTTACATAAATGTAAATAAGGGAATACCCCCCATTTGGACTCAAATAAAATATTATAAAAATCAAAATCTAAACAAATGAAAATCTAATTTTTGGGTTTTAGTTCAAATTCGAGAATTTCTACGATTTTACAAACTTTTGAGCTAAAAACGAAAAGTTTAAAGATGTTGTAAAATTCATTAAAAATCACTCTTCAACTTATTTTTCTCTAGGGAACAATTACCAGGACTTTTGATCCCAAGAAAATGGTTCTATCATATAGCCCTCTAAGGGCATGTAGGTCAAGACTTAGAAAATTTAGGACCCAAAATGACAGATAAAGGTATTGGCACCCTTCCTAATTAGAAAATTTTTTTTTAATCTTTTTATTTAAAATCAGGGTATTACATCATGTATCTACCACATTGGAAAGATAAACATAGGGGCATGGTTGCTTTTGGGGAAGGAAAAGTAGAAACACCACTTTGATGCTACACATACCTTAATAATATTTGGTTGTAGTTATATGATTCATTCATTAAAGATAATGTGTTTAGTAATAGTACACTAGGAAAATAGTCAACTTGAAAGTTAAAAAATTAAGTGAACATTGAAGCCTTAATATTTATTTTGTAGAATATATATCTATTCCTCCCCACCTTGCATTGTTGAGTTTATGAGATTCTCTTATGCTTTTATCTCTATGTTATAGTATCACTCATGATATGCATTGTTTAGTTCTTAATGAGTGAGTTTTATTATATAGAATTAAAGTGATGAGTTATTAATAATGAACCAATTATTTGTACAAGTTTTAGAACATGAGTACTTTCATACTTAACTAGTATAAATGGACATAGTTCAATCTTTCTCAACGAGGTATTGAAAAAATAAAAAAGAACAATGTTCGACCAAATTAGTGCAAATGAATATCCCAATACATAGGTACTTAAAAAAAATAAAATCCTCCTACCAAAATCAGAAGTAAACTTTTCAACTTCAAAGGAGCCAAAACTTGTGTTTAGGTAATGCTTAAAATCAAATGTAAGTCAAGTTACAATTATAGAATTAAATTTGGAAGCCATTACTCAAAATACTTGAAATAAGAGTAATATATATATGTGCGTATAGACACTCATGAAAGTAATAAATTTGCTGCTTCATGCTTTAGTTCATTAGCTACATGCTTATTAGTATTTAATTTTGGTTCTTTACTTTAGCTCCATTTATTTGAGGGTTGGTAATTTGATATTTGGACATCAATAGGTTTTGATAGGAAATATGCATTTTGTGATATTCTCTAGTATTATTAAGCTTAAAGCACACACAGGGTTTTAGACACTTTGGGCTTTTGTTATTCAAAAATGACAAAACAGGAACACAATTTTAATGTCAACTAGGCTACAAGATGTAAGCTATATTTTTGCTAGCATTGCAAAATCATTGTCACCCATTAAAAATAAACAAAGGAGTACCAATTTTAAACAACTTCCACTTCCATATGAAGAACTTCTCTTTTGGCAATTGGTAAAAATTTAAATCAAAGAAAAAGAAAAACCTCCTGATAAGAATACCCAGAAATTTATAGCAAGCTAATAAAATTAAAAATGGAAAACCTCACCAAAACAACAAGCACAAAAGAGTTCTTTGACTTCCTCCAAGAATTACTCCCCTTTCACACCCATTCTAAGAAAACCCTTGCTTTGTGAGCGAAAAAGACAAACACGAGAGAGATGGAAAATGATTACTTGTTCAAGGGTGGCTGATGTTGGTTGAAGGAGATAGATTTTGTGCGTGAAGAGGTGAGTGGGTTTCAAGATTAGAGGAGAGAGTTTGCAATGAGTGGAGAAGGCTTCTTGGATAAGAAAATGAGAGGAGCGAGAGCGTTATGCAAATTCTTTTTCCTTTCATTAGTTTTTGAAAATGTTTTTTAATCTAAGTAGTTCACCATATGGTCTCAAAATGACAATGCACACTAGCCCACCGTATGTGTCGATATGCATCCGTGTGTGCTTCAACATATCATTTCTCTTATAGATAAGCACCTTCTAACTCGAGTATCAAAGACAAATAGTAAATAAATAAATAATTAAGATTCCTTTTTCATTAAAATTATAACAAACTCTCATTCAAATGTAAGGATTTTTTTTTAGTAGCATTGTAATGTAAGGAAGATAATAACAGGCCGGGCCAAGTCCAGGAAAAAAAAAACAAAAAAGAAAAAGATGAGTCATTGCTTTTGACCTTTTGGTTTTATTTTAAAACAAATTCAAAAAGAAACCCAGTTAATAATATATTACATATTAAATATACATGTCTATATTTCTATCCAAAATTAAGAAGAATATACTGAAAATGTAAAACTTTTTTAAACAATTTGATCACATTGTTATATCAACAAAAATAAGGTTAACTCTCACCCTAGTATTTAGAAATATGCACATAAAAGGATTTGATTAAATAACAATATAAAAAAAATTATATTTTTAGTGCATTTAAACTAAATCCAACCAAGATATATTTTTGAGTTTACACTTACAAAGACATTTATAGATTATTCACCAATAAGAAAACACAAATCAAACCTAAGTCATGACAATTATGTGTCAAACCCTCATTGCCATCAATTTTATGAGTTTAATTTTGATGCTCTAGCAATATAAATTTTTTTCACAATATTATCCAATCATATATTGTGATATCAAAAAAACAAGTATAACTCTCTCCCCACTATTTTAAAAGTCAAGCATATTAGAGAATTTGATTAGATAATAATATAAGTTTATTTAAATTAAATCTTATTTTTATTTTTATTTTCTTATCATTTCTCAATTCAATATTTGAACTTTCATATTACGTATTAATTCTTTTGATTTATTGAATAGTTTAAATTGTAACCATAATTTTTTTTTGAATATTTACGGTAAATTGAATTTTTTTGGTCTCTAGTTATTTTAGTTTGACTAAAACTCCAATTTAGTCTTTCTAATTCATAGTGGGAGATAAATTAGTCTCTCAAATTTTATAAATGGGGATAAATTAGTCCTTCTATCAAATTATCATTTGAAAAGTTAACAGAAAACCTAATATTCTATTAACTTGCTACCTTGTCCTGCAATTTTCATGATAGTTTAACTTGTCTTACTCCTCTGTTCTTCCTAGAGCAAATGATAATTTAAAGTCAAAATCTTTCGTTTAAGTAGAAAGCTATAGTGAGAGAAGATGAAGAAGAAGGTATAAACAACTTCGTTTAGAGAAGTGAGACAATTTTAGACCCACCATGAAAATTTACAGTACACATAAGCAAGTTAACAGGATACAGCCATATGACAATTTAATAAAGGGACTAATTTATCCCCATTTATGAAATTTGAGGGACTTATGTAGATTTTTCAAATATGAGGAACTAATTTGTTCCCCATAAATATGAGAAACTAAATTGAGATTTTGGTCTTTTTGTTTTTTTATTTTCATCCCCTAACCGATTTTCAATTTATTTTTATCTTTCCAACCCAATGTTCTGCTCATTTTAGTCCTTTAACTCTTCATTATTAACTTCTTTTTTTTTTTTGGTTTGTTTTGATCTACTAATAGTAACGGGGCGACCAAAACAAATAGAAAATTAAGAAACTAAAAGGAAATATAAAAATAAGTAAAGGGACCAAATGAAATAAGATGTTAATCATGTCTATTTTGCCAATATTTAGATTTTAAATTAAAAATATTAGGAATAATTTAGTTTCGAAAACTTAAAGATATTATTGTTGAAAACATTGGATTGGTTCTCCTAAATGGGTTCAAACTGATCCTAGTCAAATTGAAATAAATTTATTGTTTGAATTGATTATATCTATGGTCAAGGCAGTAGGCTAAATGGGAGGATTTTCATCTCTTGGAGAAACCACACTAAGGAGACATGAGTTTGACTCACAAGATGTGGTTAGAGACCACTTGTCTCCAATTCTTCTCTCATGTGCGTGACAAAAAAATGAAAATAAAAAAGAATTTTTTTTTTTTGTAACTCTAATTCAAACCAACCAAAAAGCCCCATTGCCATCAGGGGTGGGCATGATTCAAGTTACATGAAAAGCCGAATTGAAACCAAAGCCAATTGGATAAATATAAAGATCTCCTGACCAAAAAATAAAAATATATAAAGATCTAAATTGAACTGGTTTTCAGTTTATACACAATCAAATTGATTTGAAACCAATCAGTCCAATCTAGATTAGGTTTAAATCAGTTCGGACCAATTAAGCATCCAAAACTACTTTGTAATTACTATTAACTCAGTCCAATTTCGCCCCCTTTCTGTCCTTGGAAATCTTCGACTCTGACTCAAAGCATCACTTCTTCTAGAAGTTTTAGGAGCGAAAACTAGATTTTGAGAGCTTCCACCAAGCTAACTCACCAGAATCACTCAACTCCACCAAGTCCCCTCTATGGTCATGGTAGCAAGAACCCTAACGATGGTCTTTCAGACCTTGTGGGTGGAACGATGGTTGGATGACATCATTGCGTATGAAACCCACAGGCCACAGCAGTCTTTTAGAGGACATTGCTAAGAGCATCAAGAAGATTGGAGACGAAGTAGATCTTGGTGGTTGGGCCAGTGTAGGAGAGCGATGAGGGGTGACAATTCAAGCAGGGGTCGCTCTGAGAGAGAGAGAGACAGAGTATTCAAGAATGAAGAAGAGGTTTGGGTAATAGGGTTGCACCTCTGTTTTATGGGAGCTGGTTAACCAAACCATGGATGTATTAGTAAACCAGATGTATCTTTATGAAAAAAAACGGTTTTTTAGATTTAGTTATGAATTTGGTTTGGTTCAAACGGTTGTTATGTACAACCCGTCATAATGAACGGAATAAGAGAAAAGTCAATCTGAATTGAGAAAGTAAAGATTTCCTTACCATAACACAGCGCGACCACGCTGCCTATTCTGCACAAACATGGTAGTCAGTCTTAACTTCCAAACAATCGGTAAATGTTCTCACTATATATACTAACTTAAGGATATAATGTTCATTAGTGATGGGGAACCCCGAAAAATACAGACTTCCATTATATATCATGTCTTGCACTAGTCCCTTGAATACATTCAAGGATTACCACATCTCTGGCTTCTTTTGACCAAATGGTCCCTCTCCCCTAGGCTTCTGGGTACAGTCTTTCACATCCAACAACTACTCGCACAAAAATTGGAATTCCATCAGAACATAAAACCGAAGAACATATTTTATTGCCATCTTCCAAAATAATTGCAGCCGGATTCACCAATCAATATGCAGCTCTGAAAAGAAGCTCATTTCTTTTCAAGAATTTGCTGTATGTTTCACTCAAAATATACAGATCACGGCCTCCACTGTGTTGAGGAGGTGACAAGAAACAAAAAAACAACTCAGCAGACCTTTGTCGACACGTTACTTGTGGATCTGGGTTGATATTTGACGGTTCTTTACCTTGCTGGCATGTTGGGAAACGAGTTAATAATCCATCCCAATAGCTGTGTAGACTTTGGTGACAAAAATTACCAGTCCAATGTAAATCCAATCAAAGAAATTTGCTGGTTCTTCGTCTTGAAGGCCCACCAGGAAACAGCTTCATAATCCATCCCAACACCCTTTCTACCACCTAGTAGGAGAAAAAGAGAAATCAGTTACGTTCTTAAATTTCAAGTTTTTTAACCCTATTTTCTTAACAAGCACTACTAATTACTAGTATTTCAGCATAGACCAACTGCTTTCACTCCTAACAATAAAGGTTTCAATTTTTCACCTAGATACTTGCAGTCCTCACAATTTAATGAAGCTTTCAATTGGTAAATAAAAGGCTGGGATTCTTACACACTCAAGAAAACATAAGGATGTATAAATGATATCCTCTAGTCATTCAGATAATAACTTCACAGAACCTAAACAAAAGCAAACTAAACGCAAGTTACCTCATCACCCTCGTCTGCATATGGGCTAGTCTCATACACAGCACGAGAATCTGGTTGTTTTCCTGGAATATTCTCATTAACCATGCTTTGAGCAGCAAAAAGCTCTAATCTTTGGGTCTGGACCTGGAGTTTCGCGACAATTCTTTGTTTATCTCCTACAATCACAAAAAGAAACAGCAGAAATTGCATGGTGAGACTAATAGTGAACCATAACTTAACATAATTTAAGTAAAAAAAAGTTTCAGAAAAAAGTTTCTAAAATTTTGACAGACTGCAATCCCACAAATTAATTCACCATACTATATCATCTAACTAGTTTTGCACAGTCTATAAGTTACCTAGATAAGAGAGAGAAAAAAATCAGAGACTGAGTAATAAGATGCATATGATTGAAGTACTGAATAGATTAATATGGTGTATAATGCAAAGCACTAAGACCCATCTACACAAATAATTAGGCAGGTACTAGTTCAGTACTATTTGTACAGGCCGAAGCACACTAACTACAAATCCTAAATAAATAAGGAAACAATTTAGCAAACATAATAAAATTATGAAAAATTCCACATATTGTTTCCGTCTCTACAATGTCTTCTAAATATCTAAGATGTGCTAAAGATATTATTAAAGAATCTGAAGATTTTTGAGATGTTCAACACATTTATGACCACTAACACATATGAACACTATTGTAGAGGAAGATGCGCATATGACCAATCAATCCAGTTTAAACATATGATTGTCAAAGTCAAGGATCAACACTCAAAAAGCATAGGCTACTAGATGAAGACTTGTGAATGGGGTCATTAAATCTCAAACACGCCCCCAAACCCAAAAAAACCTCTCCTTCTGAGAAGCCTTCTCTTTGGGCTTGAAGTAAGGATACTATATAGGCCCATTTTACACCAGACGTTGAAATTAATCTTTTTATTAGAAGATTTAACGCAACAAGGATCAATCTCTTGACTACTTAGTCAATAAATCTTTGATAACATGTCAAAACCCAACTCCTTTTAAAGCTCAAGTTGTAGGGTAAAAGGCTCATAAATGGCATTACTACGTCTGTCACAATCAAGAATGCAACCAAGTGGAATATCAAAAGAAAATTTGCAGCCATAAAGCGAGATAATCCCATGGGAACACTTTGGAGCTAACAGAAGGATCAATAGGACTTCAACTGATGACAGTCATCAAGAAGTTACCAACATTCCATCCCTTTTAATGACAGAAAAATTATTGGTGAGAAAAGAAAGAAAGGACAAGGAAGAGGACAAGATATCCTTCAAATCAGAAAAAATCATAAAACCAAGGAACACAAAAATAGTTCACAATTTAGGGAGGCCACCCAACCTGTCTGCAAGGCAAAAATAGCAAGTAACCTGAAACAATCATGGAGAAACACCAGAAGACACAAACAAAATCCTATTCCATAGCATGTTTAAGGGCAAGACATTGTAAACTCGACAGCATTACCTATGCATGCAATTGGCTCCAACCAAATTCAAATCCCAAAAGCTTCTCCTTGTTTATACTTTAAACCCAAACCATTATGGAGGGAAAAAAAAACTGCTTTAAAGTATTACAAACTCAATGCCTACCAAGAAAACAAAGATCGGTCCATTGAAAAGCTGTGATATCTCATATATAAAATTTATTTGTGTGTGAACTAATATTATTATTATTACTATTATTATTAATACTATAAGTAACAACATAAGAACATTACCATTATTATTATTATTATAAGTACGTAATTATTTATCATTGATATTACTCATTATTATATATATGTGTATATATATATATATATAAGTAATGATATACATAACTATACTATTATCATTTGTATTACTTACTACTATTATTATTTTATATATAAGTAACGATGTGAACATCCTTGCTATTGACATCATCATTATTATTTTTAAAAAAAACAAAAAACAAAAACTCAAAGTTGTAACAGGAGTCACGGCTGTGTTAGTGTTATATATATGTATATATGTGTATATATATATATATATAAATGAAAGCCTTGATTGTTGAAGGAATGCACACAAACGCTGTGACTCCATTGTGCGGCGCGACGTGGTACGTCCGCTTCGAGATTTTTGTTTTATACCACTGGTATATATTTGACACATCATAATACTCTTAAACAATCTTTTAAGAACCCTAGCCACTCAAAGATTTTACCCCGAGAGAAAACGTGATTCTCTCAATTTCTCTAATTAATCTCTTCTGGTAAGTGATCTTTATGGAATTTAGCCAATTCCTTCTCCTTTTAATCTAGTTCTGTGAGTTCAGATTCCTGTCGCATGGTTTTCTCTCACCATTCTTCCTCCCTATCATCCCAAACTCAATTTGGGCGATTAAATCAAATTGTTTATATTTTCATTATATTGTTTGGCGTTAGGTTCATTCCTACTCCCAAGATTAAGTTGTCGTGGAAGTACACTCCCGACTACTAACGGTGAGTGGTTTAAGCTCATGGCTATACTTTTGGTCATTATTATTATTTTCCCATATTATATGAATTATTTATGAAATTTTAGAATAATTTATGTCAAGAAATATGCCTTTATGGATTATAGGAATTTTAGAAAATTATTGTTTTAAAGCTATCATGACAAATTATTATTTTAGAAAACTCATGGGACCATACTTATTGTATGTATGATTATGGATTTATTTTATCATCTAGGAAATTTCATGAATCCCAATTTAATATGAACAGTTAATTTTGTTGCTATTAGTTTTTAGCCAATAAATAGTGAGAAACGGAGTGGGGAGTTGACGGCGGGGTATTATCGTTAACCTTGGTACCAAATGGTCCGCTATAGGACTAGCTCACCCAGGTAAGGAACCTAGTGAGGTGTCCATTTATGGGACCTAGTTAGGTGCCCATTAGATTAGCCATTGGCAAGATTCAAGCTATAAGCTAGATATTTATGTATAAAATAATTCCTATTTCTCTACTAGTTATTGCCATGGATTAATTAAATTATTGTTTTTAGTGCAATTATCTATAATTACATATAAAATATTTTACACCGTTGCATATATATATTATGTATTTTGATTGTTGTCCCATGTGGATTGTGAGTGGAGGCTCACTCACTAGTTTTGATGAATTCACCTCTTTTTTCCTCCCCTAGATAGTTTAGGTTAGTTGCACTCAGGATCCTTCCCATAGTGCTCAGCTCTTTGGTGAGCTTCGCTTTGGAGTGAAACTTATATAGGTTATGTTAGTTTAGCAGTGCTCCGGTAATTGTGTCCAGATCCCGACATGCATTATATTATTTTAATTATTTTCAGAGTTTCAGCTATTTATTTAATTACGTTTGGCCTAGAAAATTATGGATTTTATGCAGTTCCTTATTCAGAATTTATGTTTTAGAAATATTTTCACATTATGGAATTATAGTTTAACTTGAGATATTTTGAATATATTTGAATTAATTATGCATATTAGTCATTACGTTACAAGGCTTCAGATGGGACCCGATCCCTCACGTGATCATGTTCCATAGGCGGGTCGTGACAAAAGCGCTGCCTATTGTACAAAAATAAATAGCCTACTGTTCCTGAATATGCCAACAAGCCATTTGTATTAATCCCATCAGGTATCATTGTCCAAACAAAAGAACTGAACTCTGGCTAAGCATTCAATTTATAATTGAGTTTATTAAGGAGGAACCTTGATGTCTAGGAGAGTAAGTTAAAAAGTGATAGAGGTGTTTAGATGAAAAATCACAAGAAAAATCTTAACTACAAATTCTCCTACCAGATTGACAGGGAAAAAAGGCAGATTCAAGTAAAAGTAAAAAGGATAGAAATTTGCTAGCAGAGAATTGTGTTAGGTTCCCGAATTGTAAATTGGGCCTAAATTGTAATTGTTGGGTTTGCGAGATGAGAGGAGGGCACACTCTTGTGTAACTACCTGAGTCAACAATAGGATAGTGGGCAAAGGAAATACTATGTGATTCTCTTATGAGGGGGGTTGTATGTATGCAAGGGAGGAGAGGAAAGGGTAGGCAGAAGATTGGCTAGGCATTTGGGAGAGATTGAACTACTATAGTGCTCAAGGCTTTTCTCTCATTTTCTACAAGATTTATACTTTCTTCTCTTCCAAGGGTGTTAATAATATATTACCCTTCTTCTACTTCATAGTTTCTATATGTGGTTTACAACAATGGCATCAAAGCTCTGATCAGGAGCTATGTGGCCTACTATTGAGGCTGCACTGGAGACCAGGATGGAGAGATTGAGAGAAAACTAGTTGAGGTCAAGCGGCTATTGAGAGAAACACCACGTTCAAACCATGGGGCAATCTCCGTAGAGAGCGCATCACGGATTGAGGTGGAGGACCGTTGGGACAAGGGATTTAGGAGGATTGCAAAGGAGAATTGCAACCCCTTTCTCACCACAAGGAGGAGAGATTGTTTGCTCCTCATTATCAGGATGGAACTTCGAGGCGGGCAAGGATTTTCATGGGGTAGTCGACCTCCTGGTTGGACAAGGGTAAGGTGTAACTCGACGTCAATCAACAGATGATCAGCGTGATGAACGACGCCAAGATGGGACGGATGAATAGTAGAGATAGTGGCGACGAGGATGACACAAGGGAGAGGACGAGGTAAAGGAGCTCTATGGTTGAAGAAGGACAACCAAGCCTCCATCAGTAAAGGCGCAGAACCCCTAATCAATTCAGAACGAGCTCAGAAACGAAAGTCACGGGTTGCGGCTAAGCTTGGAGCTCAATTTTGAGCATATTAACCCAACTTCCAACACAGAACCACCCAAACGACCAAATCAATGGGCTACATTGTCAATGACGGCGTGGTGGCCTCCGCGGGCTAAAGGGAAGAAGCAGAGGGGTGAGAGTACATGACGGAGGTGAAGCACTCGATTTCTCAAACACCGGCGGCGCCACCACGTCAGGACCGCCACACACATGCAATCTCGGCCAATGAGGTGTCATTGGAGGAGATGGTGGTCGAAAAGTCACTCTTGATGGAGAAGCTAGAAGCACATAGGCATGATGGTGGTCAAACACGGTGTCATCAACGTTGGATTGCATGAGTCCGAAACATATGGTGAAGGTGTCGCCATCGAGAACGATGCAGTAAAAGTGAGTGTCGACTGCGTCCACCTTTAGTGCCACCTTATCTAGAGATGGATGAGATAGCCATGGCGGAAGAGTTGCGAGCTAGCGTCCATGGCAACCGCGGTCTCAATTCAAGCTGCATTGCAAAAGGGGGAAGGAAGGATGTGCAGTAGGTAGGGCAAGTCAGGCATCGTGTCATATTCTTCATTTAACAAGCCAGCCCAATTTATTAAGGAGAAAGAAAGGATCTAAATGAACGGAGGCCCAAAGTATGGGTACTGCACAATTAGATGACAAAAATGAGAAAGGGGACTTGAGTCAACTGCTGAACCAACTGGGCCAAGCCCAAAACAATCAGCCGATTAGTTGGAAAACTGCACTTAAAATTTGTTTTCAAGAGGAAATGGGCCAAGCCAGCAAAATCAATATGGAAAGGTGTGCAGAATTTTGGGATAAAATTTTTAACACGAGGGAAAGGCAATTGTGGGCCAAGACTAATAATAGGACAATGGCCCAATCCAATGGTTTACTCTCTTGGAGACCATAGTAGTCAATCCTGGATAGCGGCGCGAGCGCCGGCCCCAAAACGCTATAGCGGGATAGTACGGGAAAACCGCTATATTGAAAAATAGAATGAAATATTATGTAACCATGCTACAAAATATAACGTTCACATATAAAAAAAAATAAAAAAAATCCAAAATTATACTTATATTAATTATTAATAATCAAAATTTTTATAATCTATATTTCAACATGTAATTACCATCAATCCAATGTATAAATAACAAGTAAATATGTAAGAAATTTAGAACCATAAGAGATAAAATAAAAAAAGTCATGCCTTAGAAGAATTTAAGCCAAGCTTTATTTTTTTGGTTGAACAAGCCTAAGCATTAAATAAAAGACCCAGTTTTTTTTTTTTTTTTTGGGTCTGGAAAGGCCAAGTTTTAATTGAAGAAGGAAGAAGCCAACTAAAGAAAATAGAAGAAACAAGCCCAGCCCAAATGACACAGCCCAAACAAAGGTTTCAGCAAAATAAAATAAAATAATCCCCTAAAACATAAAAGAAAACCCTAACTAGAAGGAGAGAAAGCAGCTGCGCCGCTTTGGAGGGGAAAACGAGGAAATGTGAAGCGGATCAAGGCCAAAACCTAGGGAAATCACGACCTGAAGCAATAGCGGCCACTATTGCCGTGATTGGCGCCGCGAAGCACTGCAATTCGCAGTCGCGACTCCCACGAAGGCCTTCTGCTCCGCACATTTCCAAGGGTGTTAATAATACATTACACTTCTTCTACTTCATAGTTTCTAACAAAATGCTTCTTCTTTTGCTTTGAAAGAGAAGCACCAATTTTATTAAACTCTCATTAACAGCACATTTCTTTTTTAAATAGGTTGAAACAAGCTCTAAAATTTTAAACAATGTTTCGTTCTAACAGCACCTTTTACGAAAGCCTTTTATAGAAAATCAATTCTCAAAAATGCAAAACTTCACAGCACAGCCAAACAGGCACAAAAGCATTGTAATTTTTCCCAGTGTCTCAACTAATTCATCAAACTAAAAAGCAGTGACTCAAACAAGAGCAATCATTATCACATTTGATGAGTTATACCATTGTCAAGACACTAGAGGGAAAAATAAGTATTTCCCACTCGCTAAACATAGGAAAAGAAAGATGAGATTTAGACCAGGTGAGAGTAAAGTTTTGGCCACAGAACAAAACATCAAGGAAAGATGGAAGAGTAACTTACACAAGGTCTACTCTTTTACATTCAGATAGACTAAACACAGAAAAGGAGGACCACAATTATATATTTTATCATAGAATTTGAGAGTTGAGATAAAAGAAGCTATGAAGAGAATGGGTCAGTGGGACTTGACAATATACATATCTAGGTATGGAAATGTCTAGGAGAGAAAAGCATAAGTTGACTCACAAAGTTGTTTAATGAGATTATGAATTTCCAGAAAAAGTGAAGGAAAAATTCCTTAATTCCTATCTATGAAAACAAGGACAAGATCCAAAACTATCCAAATAACAAAGGGAGAAAGCTCGAGTCATATTATGAAGTTATAGAAGAGAATAATTGAGCAGAGGTTAAGGCAGGATACCCACATTACAGAGAATCATATTATCATCACCTAATTCATCCTATAATACTAGAGGCTTCAAACTAGGAACCCTATATCTACTTACTTTCAAGAAAGTGCTCTCTCACATGGTATAAACAAAAGCAAGCTTTGCCCAAGATTAAATAGAATAAATAAAACAAGTTCTCACTAATTCAAAAAAATTATTCTCATCGAATTACCTTCATCCTGGAACATTCAGATGATTCAGATATCAAGGCTTTCATCAATTCTTTCTTTCTCCGATGCCAACTACACAAAAAATAAGACAAGTGAATATGCTGAGCCTATTTGAAGACAGAGCAACTTTGATCGAACATATGGAAGCAGGATGGGTGAAAGAAAAAGCAATTCTCACAAACAGTAATGAGCAATGAGAGATGGCATAGATATAACAGACTAAATAAATGCTTCCAACAGACCAAATATTACCTCAGAAATGACTGCATTAATGTTCTCAATCATTCTCATCTGATCGTGAGGAATATTCACAGGGGAAACTCCAGAAGATGAGTGTACAGTCTCCAGAGCTGCGGACAAACTAGACGCTTCAACATCTCGAACAGCAGCAGAATCATTGATTTCAGCATTCAAGGAGTTTGCAGGATCATCTACAGTTGCTGTGTAGCAAAGATTTATATAAACATAACGAGACATGCTAAAAGGTTAAAATCCTTGGATTAACAAAAATAACATATGATCATCCAAAATTCATTTTTGCTGTCGGTCTATGTGAGGTGACCAAAACTAAATTAGGGCAGCCAATGGTAAGTTTATACTTCCTAAAAAGGATTACAGTAGGAGTACTTGGTTAGCTTATATAAGTTGGTAGGTTTACACGAAAGCATATATTTTCAAAAAGAATAAAATGAACCTAATATGTTACATCATATATTCATATGCTTGGTCTGCCTATCCTGAAAACTACTTTGTAAACTGGTCCCCATCTTTTCATTTTAAACATCTTGTTGATGGAAATAATTAGTTATCTTATTCCACATTAAGAACAATACAACCACACAAAAAAAAGGCTTAAGTGACTTGCTGAATTAGCATGCAAACTTGCTTGACTGAGAAAGTCACATATAAATGATAACCCATAACGAATATTCAGAATATATAACATAATAACCATAACTGAGGCATACAAACCTAAATCCTCTGTAGATGTAGAAACATCCTTTTACTAGCTTGAGACTCAATGGACCTTCCAATGCCTGAAGCCTTTCGCAGCTTAGACTGCAATACCTTCTTCTCTATATCAGTGAATGACAATGAATGAACATCAACTTCTGACTTCATATATGACGCAATTCACATAAAATTTGTCAACAACTTTGAAAGATGAGTAGTTGTTTCATTGTCTCAAATTAGACATTCAAAAAGTAGTGGACAGGATGAATGGTTAAATAACATTTTTTAGCATCCCTCAAATATTTTTCTCTTAATAAAAAAAGAATAATTTTGTCAAAAGAGAACAAAAGAAAATTAAAGGTGAAAAAATAATTATAAAGAAATCCAATCAACTCTCCAAATATCCAGAAAATAGTGAGACAGTTAAAAGTCTAAACATCAAATTTTCTATCCAGAATACTTCTTTCTGCAGATACCAGCCGCACTAACAGTAAAAACAATCAGATATTTAAGTCCTGAAAACATCGTGTCAGACAAAAGATAACACTTCCATGCAAATACTGTGTTCTGGTCTTAAAAAACAATAATTAGAGAAGAAAAAATACATATAAAAAAAGTTATAGTCATTTTTTACACTTGCATGATAGGGAAGTCAGCAAATTAGAATTCTTTTGTATCTACTTCAGTATGTTCATCTTTCTTCCAATAATGATAAAAGAATATGGTCTCCTGAATCTTCAGGAATGTTCTACTGTAAATTTAATTTTCAGGTTTTGACTAAATCCCCTAATAGAGATAGTTATCTTTGAGACACTCATCTGAAGAATCCAAAGCTCTCTAAGGTCAAACCTTTTGTTTGAACTACTGTTTTTAACAGAATTAAGATTAACCACAACATTAACCACCGGCTATAGAAGTGCACGCCACTCACTATTTTCTATTATGATATGTGTATTATGTGCTGTTCAAGTTTGGAAAACATGACTAAACTAGTTTAGAATTGTACATGTGTGATTATCTTTGTAATAAGATTTTCAAGATTTTTGAAGAGAAATGGGTTTGGCCAAAGGATTTACATCAGTTTCTCCTTATTAATTCAGAGGGCTTTCAAAAACATGCTATGGTTCAGTGGCAGTGCTCAGTTTTTGCTATTCTCTAGTGTTGTTGGCTGGAAAGAAATCCCATAATTTTCAATAGAACTTCTTTGTTGGATGATATTTAGGATAAGGTTATCTTTTCAGCTTCTCTGTGGTATTCTACTGATGGTCTCTTTAGAGTTTAGAGTTGTTTCTTTGGTAGATATGAAGAATTGGCATGCCTTGTTACACGGCTCAATCTCTTAGGGCCAGCATGTCATCTGTTGATTTCTTTGTAACCTTATCCTCACTCTTTGTACTCTATTATTTCTCATTAATCTAGGAAGGGTGAGCCTGGCAACAATAAGATTGCTGCCTTGTGACCTGGAGGTTAAGGGTTCAAACCCTAAAAACAGCCTCTCCACAAAATAGGGGTAAGGCCACGTATATCTAACATCCCTAGATCCTACCAAGTGGGAACCTTGTGCACTAGGCAGTTCTACATATCATACATGACAAAAACACAATTAAAACAAAGCACAAACAAGCTTTTTAATACAATAGAGAACTAATCACCAAAGAGAAACTATCCATGGTGAAGTATCCCTATTCCCTGAATGTGTAACATTGGTCTCTTGCCAAAAGCACTAAATACCAACATAGATAGCACCACCTTTATAAGACCAACATTGATAATGCAATAATATAAAATTTGAAGAACTAGATCCAGTCAATGTTCAGAATTTGGAATCAAAGGAAAAGCACCATATATGAGTGTTCCTGCAATCACATTCACAAACTAAGCATTCTAAATAAAGAATTAATCAGACATCACAAAAAAAGACACAACAAAGACTAAAAAGTGACCCAAAAACAGTTCACATTACTATTTTATTTCCATTACTTATCAATTTCCCCTCTTAATCCCAATTCTTTCCTACTTTGGTAAGGATGAAATACCAAAAGCACCAGCCTTGCCAAATCCAGTACACATGCAAGTCAATAGAAAATTACAATGACAACTCAAAAAAAAGAGAAAAAAAAAAAAAAAGAAAAGAGAAAAACTATGTTAATCCAAACTGCAGGGATAAATTACAGTTAAAGTTTGTTTACCCTCTTGAAGAGCATCGATGGTTGACAGCAAATCATGGCGCTCTTTGTCTAGGCTAGACATTTTCTTTCTGCAATATTGCACTATGAGCTGTTATTTTAAAATACCAAAATCTTTAGATAAACTTGGTCAGGAAAACTCAACAAGGAGATAAATAAGAAGCTGACATCAAATCAAATGCCATCAGAATGGGGCTAAATTATTATTAATAAAAGCAATGGCGGATTTAACAGTCATATTTCTGCTAAACCCAAAAATGAAATGAGGGTTCAAATAATAGCTCTAGCAAATATAAGAATTATTTTAGAAAAGTAATTCTATGTCCCTATACCAATCACCTGAATTTACATTTAGGTGAACAACCCCAAATAAAGAAATCATTATTTCAAAAACAACTTGAAACAATTCTTCCTAGAAATCAACAACTATTGTTAGGAAAAGAAAGTAGTTGAGTACTATAAGTTAACTATAAAAAATCCCCTCTGAGAAACACAAGCAAAGGAGTAATTCTTCTCAGAGTTAGTTTTTCCAAATTAAATCTACATCAATTAAGCAAACATTCATTAATAGACTAGTGGTGTAAACAAGGGTTCCTTATAAGCTTAGACTGACAATCATGGGTATGGTATCACTTATTTCATTTCTTTTTTCTTTTTCATCTTTTAGTTAAACTGCCAAAACAGCTCTTCAACACTGCACTAACCACTTATTCCAACAAACTTTGCTCCAGTCAACATGGATGCCTTCCATAATTCTAGGCCTTGCTCTTAGTTCAATGCTTCTGAACGTTCTATGAAAAATGGCAATTTACCATTTAATCAAACAGAAATGCTAAATCCTCCTAATTCAAAATACTACTCACATCTATTGAATAGTCATTGGATATTGTGTAAATCACAACTCATGCCATTATGAGTGGAATTTTAAATTTGGAGGATTTTTAGGTTGATTATTAAGAGGACATAACAAAACTCAATCAAATTAAGATATTAATGACCACAATACTGTTCAAGAAAAAAGGATTATATTGAAGGAAGAACTTTTATTCATTAGTCCATCTGCAATGTTAGATAGAAATCCAGACTTAAGCAAGCAGTCATCTAAACCAGTGTAGTCAAAGGCGCCAAAAGGGGCGCCTTAGGCTGAGGCGAGGCGAGAACATCCCCTAGCGACTTTCTTTTGCTGAGGCGCTGCCTTTTCAACGAGGCGCACGCTTATTGTGCCTTTTCGGTGTTTTTCTTTCTTCCAAAGGCATTGAGGCAGCGCCTCTGCTAAATGCCTTTTTTTTGCTTTAAAAGGAGTGAGAAAAATAAATTATTTGAGGACCCAGTCCGTTGAAATAGTAGGATTTAACAAAAAAATATATATATATTCTAGCATCATCAAATAGAATCATAAGTTAGCTCCGCTTGAGCTTGAAAAATGGTCTGCCATCACTGCTGTGTTGAATCAGCACCGCTTGAACTTGAAAGAAATAGAAGAAAAGACAAAAAGTCCACCGCCAATGCTGTATTGAGCAGTTTAGCACCACTTGAGCTTGAAAAATGGAAAAGAAAAGGAAAAAAAAAACCCACCACTACTGCAGTATTGACTCAATCAAATCATCACTTTTTTACCATCATTTGACCACCACTTGAACAAGTATCTTACTAGGAAAATGATCCAATTTCTAATCCTATTCTTTATTATATTAGGAGTTTTAATATTTCAATATCTTCAAACCTACTGTAGACAATTAAATTATGAACTATAACCTGTAAAACATCATCAATTTATTATCATGCATCTATTTATATGATAAGTTTATCCATATTAGCTATATATTTTACAGTTTTCTAATGTTTTTCTTTAGTGAGGCGTGCGCCTTTAGCGCCCTTCGCCTCAAGGTGATATAAGCCCTCAGCACCTTAAGGGCGCCTTTCGCCTTTGACTACCTCGATCTAAACATAGATACCCATCACATAAATGCCACCAATTAAGGCAGAAACCATGGTTGAATATTCAACAAATCATATCACGCTATCTGCATCTGCTAATTAAAACCCCAAAAAATACCTGTATGAAGAAATTTCTGCTTCTGCATTTTCCAGCTGCTTCTGAAGCTTTAGCTCATTAGATCTTAGTCTGAGTGCCTAAAAGTTCATTGAACACAACAAATTAAAAGTTGGAGTCTAACAAATCTCCTAAACCCATATGCAATACTCTACAAAAATGAATTCATATTAGAACAGTGACATGTATCCTTACATCACATAGTTGCTCTGTGCTGCATATTAAATGATGAATGGGTTAGCTACTTTCATTAAACAGGTCAATGTGCAGAGATTACAAAATATGTTTGTATGTTCATATAGAGATAATGACATTTGTGTCCCTTTGGCCTTGGGGCTTGAAGCATGGACATTGCACAAGTCCACTTTACCTATAATGGAATGGCTGATTCATCTATTCCATTATTTCAAAGTGATTTCACGGTATTCATTCACCAAATCATTATAAAAGCCAATAGTATTCTCTTTCTTTTTTTAATTTAAAATAACATCATAGTTGTCACCTAATTTGATATGATTGTAGAGTGTGTTAATGACATGTCAACAAAATGTCATCACTGTGATGAAGACAAAAGATTCCAAAATAAATTTAACAACTTGGTTTAAAATAAAAAGATGGAGAAAATTATATCTGATCCTCCAAGGAAAATATCAAATGGCAAAACATACCAAGAAAATTAAGTACCTTCTCCTCTAAACCAATAACTTCGGATGCCAATAACTTGGCACGCTCATCAGCTGCATTACACTCTAGCTGTGCATTTGCATATTCACTCCTGACAGACTCAAGCTCAACCTGTTGACATGAAGGGTCACATATATAGCATATACCAATAGCAGAAAGAGGGATCCAGAAATGTAAAACAATTAATGGAGATATGCACAGAAATCAGTCAACTTTCAACAAGGAGAGAATCAAGAATCAATGCTGAGGAAGTCTAACTTCAACCAAATTCATCTCATTGCACCAAAAATTAAAACCCTAAAGTAGGACGATGACAATCTTAGATATCAGGGGAAAGTGGAAACGCAACATTGATCAGCATTTATTGATGAGTCTTTGGGTTGGTTTCCAAATGTTAAAACACTGTCAAAACTTTCCCATATAATGGAACTACACACAAAGGAAATAAACAATGATCACAGATATTTTTCTATATTAAAAATTATGAAACAAAACACTCCTTGAGTATACCAAAATAAAATATATGTTACAAATATTTCAGACAAAGATACTCAGATCCATCCAATGTATCTAAACAAAACTTTTCTGTTTATCAATGACTTGGGAAGGAATACTTTCTATCTGTCAATGACTTTGGACAGGAATCAAAACAAGCTCAATGAAAAAGGTTCAGCAGGCGTGGCTCAATTAGATCCCTGATTATATCAGCCTCAAGTTTGATATGAGGCCCAATAATATAATCTGAGCTGAGCACAAACACCCTTGTACTAAGTTCAAAAGCTTGTGATCGATCTTGACTAATCATTTGTAGTATGGTGGGGTTTATTTACTCCAAGAGGAAATTATGCTATACTTAGGGCCCATTTGAGTAAAAGACTTATTTAAGTCCTTATGGAAAAGTAACTTCTGAAAAATAACTTATGGATAAGCTATTTGTATTTAGTAACAAAAATATTTATTTCAAGGGTTTTGAAAAGTATTTCTTGAGCAGTTAGATATTTTAACTTCTCAAAAAGTACTAAAAATAACTTTCTGAGAAGCAATAAGCTATATAGCCAAACTGAACAAATGTCACGTTTAACTTCCAGAAAGTTTAAAAAAAAAAAACTATAAGCACTATTATCCAACGGACCCTTACTCCATCTAATAACTTTTTCTAGGTATGAAATTTCAACAATTCAACTTTCAAATTCAAAATTCCTACCAAGTAGATTAAGTGTATAAAATTCCATACAATTTGAAAATGATTTGATACTTCATAATTTCATTTTATTTTTATGGATAACATGTTTTGAAAATATAAGTAAATATTGATTATTAGATTAGATGCCTATTATTATTCAGTTTTTATGAAATTTGGTATGTTTATTAATATAATATCACATAATTCAACGATCAAATTGATTTAATTCAATGTTGATAAAATGGAGTGAATGTTAAGACTTACTCCTGGAGTAAATAGATCCATATATATATATACACAAAATTGTAGATATAAATGCATTTAAGATTAATTTATATAATATGATTCTCATAAATGTCAGGCGTGCACAAGAACAAGTGAAGATAGACTATGAATGATTATATAGTAAAATACCAACACAGCCAAAATAATTACACAACTAGATATGGAGTCTTGATACAAACCAGTTGCGCTTTGATTTCTTCCTGTAACTTCTCCATGTCCAATTTTAATTGATTTACAACAGTTCTCTGCAAAAGCAAGAACCAGAGGTATTAACTACCCTTGTAGACAACTATGCAGCCTCCAAAGTAAACACAAGTACACAACACAGCAATTTAAATTAAAATTCAGATTCTAAGTAAAGCCCCAAACAGTATAGAAACAAGTACTAAGATTAGTAACCTAGGAGTAAGAAACAATTAAATCTGCCCTTCAAGACGTTTGCACAATTGCTATATCTTATAACGCATTAAGGTCCTTTTCTAAACCCACACACGCACAGACCAATAATATCCAAATCTTCTATCCCATACCAAAGGAGCACACAGACACAAATGTCAGTGCCTTGATGAAAGTCATAGAAAGTACTGCCTTTACAATTAGAAACCTAATGTTCTTCAAAATTAATTACTGACAAGCTCAACAGATAAACACATTAAATCCTGGAACACCGATGTATTAAAAGTTGAGCATGAAACAGAAAGACATAACAAAATTCAAAACTGCAACAGTTTCAAAGATGAGTATACCATAAAATGATATACTATAATCCATAAGCAAACCTGTTGATTATAATTATCAGTCAGAGATGAATTTTCTGCAGCTAGTGACTCCGCTAACATTCGAGAAGCCTCAAGAGCACGTTGCAAAGAAAATTTTTCTTGCGTCAGATCTTCAATATGCTGCAGAACCCAGAACAAAAAAAGGAAAAAGGAAAAAAATAAGCCAACTTAGCAAATATACACACACACATATATATAATGAAATGAGAACAAGTGAGGATAAGGCATCCTCACAAATAAAACAAAAATTAATAACTAAAACCTATGTGCATTAATCATGTAACAAAGCATGTTAATCTGTTTGTATGTTGTATAGAGAAACATCATCAAATAAACCATGAACAGAGCACCAAAGGGATGCCAAAAAATGTACTAAAGACAAATGCCAACTGCTTATATCAAGATTAGTGCACTAATAATCCTCCCAGTCCTAAAAAGAATTGTAATTCCTAAAATTAAACTTGCTTTTAACTCTTACAAACTAGAAACCTTTACAAGTTGAAGTATAATTTAAATTTGGTATAATTATTACAAGGGACCTCTTCAGGCAGACCGGTGGGAAAAGTTTATCGGTTTAATTTACAACTCAAAAGTTTTCCCAAGGAAGAAAGGGGCGCGCAGAGAGAGGAGTAAAAATAAAAACATTATTCAGTTACTATTGCTGTTTATACAACTAATATGTAATGGTTCTCATTGTTGTACACTTGTACGTTCACTATTTACTAGCGTAAAATGTTTGAACTCCCACAAAACCATAGAAAGAATCTATATCTTAATTGACATATGGAAGAACTGTAATATATACTTTGAAAATATCAAGATGTTCTGCCCTAAATAATAAGGTTACATCCCTTGTGCATGATGTATATTAATCTTCTGTGGTTAGAACTGGCAAAAGAATGAGATGAACAATTTATAGCTACATTCCAATGGATTAAACTAGACAAGCATAACACACTGCATAAATCATTTGAGAACTTATCTTGGCTCTAACTAATTGACATTCTTACCCTGACATATACACAAAACATGCTGTCAAAAAATCTCCATGACTCCAATTGAAATTCAGGTACATTTTAGCTTAGATTTGACATATCATAGAGACTCCCATAATCAAAAGCATTAACAGTTAAAACAAATATACCAAATAAGTCGAGCACAAAAGATCTACCATCAGAGACCTCATGTTTTTATATTTATTCATGAAAAACACATGGGCAATGCAAAGCACAGCAACACCATACATCAGGCATCAAGAGGAAGAAAATGCCCAAACAAAAACTGGCAGAAACCACCTGTTCTAAAGCAGCAAAGTCCTCATTTTTTGAAGGTACATAATAATCATGCTTCTTCTCCATGCCATTTTCTTTAGCACTTATCATCAATGCATCTATGTTATTATTAAAACCTGAAGTGTTAGTCAAGTGCTCAAATGGACTATGAACACCTGTAGTTGTAAAATCTGAAAAGGTGCCACAGTTCTATTCTGTTCAGATGGTTTACCAAAATAAGTAGACCCTGATATATCATTGCTGCTTGATTCAAGATGATTGGACATTGAAGAATCTTGCTCAGGTTGCTGAAATGGAGACGCCATAGAAGGTCTAGTGACATTTAGAGAATCAAGAAAGATGGACGAGACCTCCTAGAACTAGATTCCGTCAACACTGAATTTATTGGAGTGTGGTTAGAGGAATTCCTAGCTTCATAACCTGTGGAATCAAATTTTGGCACAGTTGAACCATGAAGACTGGGCAAATCATTATCAGTGTTACTAAAGGTCTCCTAAACTTAGAACTGTAAGAATCACTGGAGCCTGCAATACAGCATATATTATGCAAAACTTCAGCAAAGAGTAGGAGGTAATTGTCAGGCTGTACGAAAATGGCAGAAAAACCAATTATAAAGCATGAAAGAACAACTAATAGATCACCAGAGAACGAACCATGTGAGTAAGTGCTAGAATTTGTTGGCTTATTTTGCAGTAGTGTATCAACAGAGTTCTGAGGTGAGATTTTCGAAGGGAAGTAAGGAGAATAGCCATGATCCATAACCGCATAATCCTTTAAAGAACTGTTACTCTTATTTGAATAGTTTTCATTCATCCCAGGAAGACTAGACTGACTATTTTTGCTATCAAATTCTTGACTTTTTTGTGAGTGTAGAAGAATGCTTTGGTTGTTTGTTGTCCCGTAAGGAAATCCAACAAGACCACCAGCATGAATTCCAAATCTATCATTCACCTTATTCACCTCATTGTTTTGACTAATATCAGGAGATGCAGTAACAGCAGAAGCATTATATCTCCTAGCTTCATCAATATGAGAATGTACCTCCACCAAAGTAGTAGACTGTGTATTAAGATCATTCCTAGCAAGACTAGTTTTATCAGCCAAAAACCCTTGATTACTACTTTGGCTAATTAAATTCACACTCTTGTCATTGCTCTTCCAGAAGTTGATGTGTCAATAACAGCTTTTCCAATACCATCAGAAGTGGTAACTCCATCCGACTCATCGACTTGAACATTCTCAATTTCAGAAGCCTGTTTTTGGTTCAAGCTAGCATCAGAGTTTTGAACACTGCTTGAGGGTGCAGCCTTCTTGGCGCGCTCTGCAGCTTTCTTTTACGAAACTCCTCCAGCTGGAAAACCCAAAAAACCATTTCAGTTTGACAAAAGAAGAACAAAAAGAAAAAAAAAATAGTACTTTAACAGGAGTACAACACGTAATAGTGCAATAAGTAACACTGCATTGAAATTTATGGAATCAGCTGTTTCAATTCAGCAGCCAATATCTCGCTCAATCAACTTGCTTAATAGAAACGAAAAAAGTGTGCCTACTAGGATGTTTTACACGTCATATGAATAACAAACATGTTGCAAATATAAAACTTTCACATTGACACTAACAAACAAGCATAGAGTCTATAACTATAAAGTAGGACAGAAAAACCACCATTCCTTATTTAAAACAGATTCCTTTATCTCTCAAAGTAATTAACTGAAAATACTTGTTTGATAAGTGAAATAAGATATCGAGTTCAATCAGACAAAATGCCTTCTCTTCTTCTTTTGTGTTTCCTTTTTACTCAACAGACTTAAATGCATTAACTGACTGCATATTTCAGTTGACGGCATAATTTTTGTAAATTAGCAGCCACCGAAAGTGCTATATATAGGTGTAAATTTATGTTATTAAGGCATTGCTGAGTCTTATTCTAATGAACATGTTTTCATGATGGCTTAGTGGCAGTTGGAATTCATATTTCTTATAGGCATAGGATACTGTTCTCAATCCTAGTAGGATAAGTTAACAAAGATCTATTCAAGCAGGTGAAATGCCTTTCTTTCAAGGGAATAATGATTTTTATTACAAGTTTACTATTCAGTAAATGGCTTCCTTGATTGTATAATGCAATCAAAAACCAAAGGATATGTCTGATTAAAATCATAGAGGATAACCTAGAAAAAAGTAGAAGAAACTATTGAAAAACACCCTATTCTAAATGATTTTATGAAAAAACTTGGCTTTAATATATAGACCCCATTGCATCAATTGATTCCTGCAGCTGACCCTATCTTGGTGGATAAAATTTGGTTAGCTGGTGTTCGAATTTAGCATTATAAACTACAAGCCCATACACATAAACATTATTCACCAAAGCAACATCAATCAGTCATAGTAGAACACACACATCCATCAAAATCAAGAGTTCTATCATAGAAGTCATCCCTGCTCAAATTAGACCGATTAAGAATGACTAAACTCTTCCAACAAGAATCCAAAACGGCCAAGGATACTACTACTACCCCACAGGACTCGTTCATTGAGAAATAGATTAAGAGAAATTTAGACTACAAATAAAGTTTGTGAATAAGAAAGAAAAAAATTTATAAGAATCTCTGTAACCAGAAAACCTGATCCTCATGCAAGCACCAACTCGATGGCCTAGTTCTGTCCAACAGCGGAATACCCTCTTCAATGCTTTAGAGGGAAGGACCCCTGTTTCGGCCCACAAAATTCTTCTCAGGAGAAAAACATCTTTTACTCCACAACACAACTCCCACCATTGATTTTGTTTCTCACACCTTTTCTCTCTCATTCTCTCAACTTAATTCGAAGGTTGAGATCCTCCATGGAGGAAGAAATCTCTTCCTCTTTTCATCACAACCTTTCATTTTGTGCTGCATGCCACTGCTTTTCTAACTTTCACATTTGTTTAGATGGTGCAAGATTCACCTGGAGGGAAGAAAAATCCTCCCTCCGAGAGGATGAATTTCTCGCTTGAACACACAACCACTCGCCGACAATGGCATACTTCTCTCCCTTCCAACTGCATTCTACTTTCACCATTTCCCAAACACTATCACCTCAAGAAGCAAAGGGGCAAAAACATGTTCATGATTAAATAAAATGATTTTAAAAAAATAAAACAAACTCTATCCTATTGCCGTCATATTAGCCACTCAAAATCCAACGAGCCACATTACTCTCACAGACACAATGCACAAAAATAACATAACCTTCACCAAAACCCAAAAATTAATAACAACCCATTTCCATATCTTCATCAAGCTGTAAATCAAAACCCAGAAAAAAAAAAAGAAGAAACGAAAAAAATCCGCACCCGTCGCTTGCCAGCTTCAAGATGCTCTTGCTTCCGCGACGAAGCGCCGGAGTTCGGCAGCACCTGCGCCGACGCCATGTGAGACCCACGTGCGATCTACAATGAAACCGACCAAAAATCTCACGAACAAAACGCACGAATCGCCATCTCCTCCTCAAATTCGCGACGAATCCGAACCAAACGACACCGAAATCACAACAGGTTTCGCAGATCACATGAATTGGGAACGGAACGGAACGATGCCGAATTCAAATTAACGAGAGACCGAAAAAACAAATTATTTGAAAAAATGGGAATTTGAAGATTTGAAACGTTGAGAACAACAAAGCGGTGGAATTTGGGTGTGTGGCTGTTGCGTTTCAGACAGAGGGCGCCCGATCTGATCGGAAAGGAAGATACAGAGAGAGAGAGAGAGAGAGAGAGAGAGATTTGTTTGGGGGCAAATCAAATGGGAAATGGCACTTTCCTTTTCCGTTTCTCTCTTCGTGTGTTTGGTTTTAAAAAAAATGAAAAGGTTACTGTAACTTCGATTTGCCTTTTAATTTTAAGACGTTTTCTTTTTAATTTTATTTGTATTTATAAAGCAGTAGGACATTGCGCCTTTCACATTGTTTATCATTGAATAGAATTCCATTTCAAATGGATCTCATCTAATAGGAAATAATGTATGATTTGATATGGTATTTTACATTCTATAAATATAAATATTTTTAGATGGATTAAGGGTTTCTAAGGTTGGTGTGTAAATTTGGGTGATGGGTGAAATGACCAAATTAGGGGATTGGAAGGGAAGGGAGCAGTAATGAAATACGACAGGTGGAATGGAAGCATGGAAGGCAGTGGGTTGTGTGAGCTGCCGATTGGTAACGTCACGTAATCCAACTCCACCCGGCAATTCATTTTTAAATTTTGAATCTTATTCTGTTTTGTTACAATTTTCTTGCTAAATTCTTTTGGCACAGCATCAAAAGAGTTTCTTCTCCGGGAGAACATAAAGGTGTGTGTCGCAAGAAGAAAGAAAATGAGATGAAAAAACTTTAAAAAAGAAAAAAGTTGAATGTATTTTTATTTTTCATCAATATGTTTGGTTAAAACGAAAATGAAAGAAAAAGAAAATGAATGAACAATTTTATTTGTTTGCATAGATAAAGTGAGAATAAAGAAAAATATGATGATATTAGATGATAATTTTATCCTTATATTACCTTAAGAGGTTATTCTAACTATTAAAATGGAGTAATGTAAGAAACCAATATAAACATAAAAGTTAATATAATTTTATCATAAATTTGTCTATCAATATAATGTAAATCTTATCCTTTATCATATATACGATGCTAAAAAATGGCTATGCAATAATGAAGGATGTGTGTAGGTGATAATGTTGCATTCTCAAGTCAATTTTTTCGTCCCTCCAAACTTTCGATCTGTGTTATAGCAAGTGCACATGTGCAATATAATGTAATGGAGCTAAATGTAGGATCGAAGCTGAGTGCCACTGATAGAAGCTTTTTATCCCACTTTGTAGCATTGTATTAAGAACAATATTAGATGAACAATAAAATTGCATAATAGATGAACAGTCTTATTCTATCTAAATATGATGAATGAGTAAAAGGAGTGGAGACTCATCAAATCTAATAGTCAGAAAGTGTGTGATGTGCGTTATTGTTCAATTTTCCTGTACAACAAACATTTTTCTTGTATTAATTGATGAAGTAGTGTTTTGTTTGAAATTGACCAATCAACACTTTTTTACATTCAGCGTAATAAATGCTTCACTCACTCATTGTTGATATGGATTCCAGGATCCATTATTTTGAGAGTTCAATGTGTGATTAGAGCTCTCTTCTCACGCAACATTCTACCATGACATTTCTAATCTCATTAACTATATTTTCAAATTTTGGTAGCTTGTGTTATACAAGGAATCCACACACGAGCTCTATAAATAAGGGAGTAGTCTGAGTGTTTTAGAGTGTGGTTCGGTGTCGGTGAATGTCTAAGCATCATCGGTTCTTATGCTCTACTGTTTCTGTTCTTATTAGGTTCTTTGTGTCTTCATCAAGTTTATGAGCATTCTTTTCCATGTCTTATTTTTTTCATTATATGGTTTAACATTTGTTTTTCATTTTGTTTGTGCAGCAAGTATGGCATCCTGGTCATGCTTGGGAATAAATCTTTGTGATGAAAGAAAGTTCAAAATGCTCTACCTTAAGATGGATCGTGAGGCTATAAGTTGCATGAGTTGTTTATGATATTTAAATGCATTTATTTCCATCCACTTTCGTGGTTTTTGAACCTCTTCACATTCCATTTTGTTCATGCTTGCAATTAGTGGTTGAGTTGCATGTTGTCTTCTATAGAAGATTCCGCGATGATCTTTCTTCAAGGATCATTTTTAGTGCTAGCTGTGTAAATACGGTTGAGTTGATGTTGGATAGGGGTCTGCTTAATGTTTATATTATCAATGGTTAAATGCAGCTTATTAAGGGTGTTTCTTGTTTCAGCCAGTGATAAATTATGTGGTATTGGTATGACAATTTATATGTTTGAAGGGATTGTAATGGTTGCTAATGAATGGTGGAAATGAAGGTAGTGGTAATGGTGCATGTGGCAAAGGTGGCGGAGGGTGAAGATGGTATATGAAACAAAATGTTATATTTTTCTATTTTAGTGGATTTGGGTGATTTTAACACAAAGAACCATAATTTTTAAACTCTCAATGATCGACCCTTCAAGGGAGAGGGTTCCTGGGTCACTGTGACAATAGTAATTATTCAACCATTGAATCGAATTTAATTAAATAATTGTATAAAAATATATTAATTATGTAATATATATATATATATATATATATATATATTTATATATTTACACAAAAAGACACAACAACATAGCCAGCCTAGTGGTCAAGCACGTGTCCCATGCTGAATGGGGGTTCAACTCCCACATGTAAAATTTTTGAATAAATTCATGAATTTCCATGTGTGTGTTCCTAGCGGAACCCAATGGTTTCGAACTCTTCAAGGACACCTTTTGGGAATTGACAAGTTGGCGAGTCATATGCATACCCAATCCAACCTAGAATTTGTGGTAGAGTGGGTTATTTTAATTCAGCCAAGATAGGTCAAGTTTAAATACATTGCAAAGAACTAGATTTTAGTCGAAATTTGAAATGCTAGGGATCACATGATGATTTTTTTTTAGGAACCAACTTTCTTAAGGGTAAATCATGATATACAAATCTAAGAGTTCACTCAAGAAAATAATAATTATTCACCTAGAAATGACAACATTCAATTATGTAATGAGATATCAAAAACCATCCAAGCCCAATAGGATAAAAATGGCAGGGAAAAACAAGGTTGTTTATTCTGATTTTTTCAAAAGGAGGCCCCTCCAATTTTTTTTTTTAAAAGAATTCGTAAGTAGCTCCAATGATACTTCCTCTCGTTCTTGTTCCAGCACGTTCCAAAATATTAAGGGTCTGTTGATTTGATTTTTCTATTTTCATTTTAATTTTCAGTTTTTAGAATTTGTAAAGGAAAAGCTGAAAATTTAAAAACTACAAATTCCAGTTTTCAGAATTTTCAATTTTTCTTCATAAATTCTAAAATCTAAAACTAAAAAAACCAACTGCAACCTAAATAACCATTGGATGAGGGCTTACAAGTGAGCTTGGTTTCTCTAATGTGGGACGGTCCAATTTTTTGTCTTAAATGAGCCACAACTTTTTTATTTTGGTCAAAAATGAGCCACAACTTGACAAGTGTCCGCATGACACATTTGTTTAATATTTGTTTTGTGCATGTTACTTTTGCAATATGATTGATGAACGTATGCGTGTGTGCTTCATCAATTGACCATTTTATATCGTTCCATAGTAATTTTTTTAATTTTTTCTTTATGTTTTACTCTATAAATATTAATCTATTGCAACTTAATTTTTCACAATTCTTTCTTATCTTTCTCACCACTCTCTACATTCTCTACACACAAATTATCTAAATTTATTTTAAAAGGATAAGAGCAACCTTAATTTTATGTTTTTTAGTGAAGCTGGAAAAATTACCAAAAATTGCGAGGAAGGGAATATCATATAAGGACAACGAAAAATTAACAGCTAAGAAGAGGTGTCAGACATCAAAAGAAAAAAAGAAAAAAAAATTGGAACAATGTAAGCTTTAATAAGAATATGCAATTTGTGAGAAAAGGAACAAGCCTTGAAAAAAGTGGCCAAAGTAGGCACCACCATGAATGTCTTCAAATGAATGAGAGGATAAGGTACAAAGGAAAATAAGGTAATTATCAATAAAACTACAACGCTAAACTCTTTTCTCTCATGAAGAAAACCTAGTTGACATCCCCTTTAATCTATTCTCTTCTTCCAAACCAAACTAGCAGCACCTTCCTTGTCTTTGCCAAAGGGGTAGTCTGCCTCGGCCCCCTCCATATTGGTAATCCAGGACCCCCTCTCTCTTTTTTTGGTCTCATATTCATGTTCTTCGTATTAAAACTCATATATTAGTTTTTTCTTGGTTGCTCATACTCTTGGCAGCTTCAAAGTATTGCATCATGAAATGCAAAATCAACAAGTTATGTTAGTGGTGGTATATTGAGACTTTGGTTTCTTTCTTTGTTTGATTTGTGTATTCATCACACTTTTGGAGTTTGATGTTTCTATGGAATAACAAGCTTAGAGCACCAATTGCTATAATTCAAAAAAGAGAACAAGGAAAAAAACAAAAGTCAAATCATAAGAAAAACTTCAGAGTTCATGCAGAGTAGCCTACATGTGGAAACTTTCTCTTTAAATTGGATTTTGAATGAAAGAAAGCTTGCATAGACTAATATGTTTGTTTCTACATAGCCAGAATATAATGTTTTATGATAGTTTAGATAGTTTTGAGATTAGACCAAAAACAAAACAAAGATAGTTTTGATATTTGACATGCTCATTTTTGCATTTATGAGTATATGAAGTATCTTGCGATAGTTCCATATTTTGAGCATTTTATTAAATGCTTTTATTATGGTACTCCAAGGGTATTGATAGCCTTTTGAATTCAAAGGTTGTGATTTAATCATAAATATTTAAAATATTAATAAATTTAGTTAATGGGACAAGTGGCAAATTTTCGGCCATAAGCTATCTAGAAGGTACCGATACCCATGAATTTTATAGGATCCAAAAATCCCCTTTATCAAAATTATGTAGTTGTCATTGATTAATTTTCTAGACTTAAAACTTTGGTGTTAATAGAATTTACTATATTGTATCTAGTTATTTTATTTGATATTTTTTACCCTGACTTAGGCCTTCGTTTATAAGTTAATAAACCTTTCTAACAAGAACCAAAAAATAATGGATTCATTTGGTTAATTATGGGAGAAATACTTCTGCATAAGTAGAAGTAGAAACATAAAATTTTTATTGTAATGCCTTAATTATTAACCTCTTATGCGTACGTCATAATTGACTAATTATTAGATTTTTTACATTTTGATTTTGTATGTTTTGTTATTCGAAAATACTTGAGCAGAAAATAGAGGATGATTTTTTTTTTTTGAAAACTTAAAATGATAAGAGCCTCGTTTGTTAATGCATTGTTAAAACTAACACAACCTATGAATGAAACAACATTCCCATAAAAATAAACACATAAGAGAACAAATCCTGGATTTCATAAACATTTAACAACACATGTCATCACATCAATATATAAATAAGGTATTAATATATCATAAAGGAGCATGAGTCCATGAAGAACAACCACACCTAATACAAGTCATAGGAATCATAACATAAATAAATTCTAGCTAAGAGCCAGGAATAAGGCCTAATGTCAAATACGTCATCCATAAGGCACAAACATCTCAAAATAAGGAAAAACATAAATAAGGATCAATAGTCTACATGTTTAAGAGATTAATACAAAATATGAAGATAATAATTGCGTATCTAAGCATGGGCTAGCTCTAAGGTCATGAACTCAAGGGACTCCAGCATCTAGTCCTCTGGATCGTTTGAAGATGACACGGAAAAAGAAAGGGTGAGAATCTAAAGGAATCTCAGGAATTAGATAAAAACGGTTAAGTGTCATCGTTGTCGTCTCCAAACTTCGGTTTAATTATAAAATAAGTGAGCATACCTTATTTCATTTAATTAGTTCATAAACTAGAATTTCAAAGTGACACATATTTTAAGACTTAGGAAAATCTTTTGGTTAAAGAACAGTAAAATAGAATGCATGTCAAAACTAGCATAATCAAAATCATACAAAATAAGGCATATATGAAAATGTAATTAAAAAAGTCATTTCACATCTTTAACACTTTCCTATACTTGAACTTTAGTTCCTTAAACATACCACCTCTCTTGTGTAGCCAAGACCAACCACATCACTTCCTTGCGATTTAACTTCGCTATACTCTGAAACACCTATCGCCTTAGATAAACTCAACCTAACTAGCCGTCGCTATATTTAAATGGGAATAGAGGTAAAATTCCTCTTCTTTCACCTGACCAACCACCTCACCATCCCAGCGATTTCTTTGCCTATACTCAAATCACCTATCGCTTAGGATGAGCTCAACCTAACTAGCTATCACTAGATTTAAATAGGGATAAGAGGGCTACTTCATTTAAACTTTAAATTTAACTTCCTCACATAATACTTTGCAACATAATGGAAAAGTCTCATAAATCATTAGGAGACATAAGCACAACCTTTATGCATTGAAATGACAAGCTTAGAATTACCACTCAACATACATAATGAACATCTTATAAGTCATTATGAGACATAAGCACAACTTCCACACATTTCAATGACAAACTTAGAATTACCACTCAACATACATAATGGAAAATCTCATAAGTCATTAAGAGACATAGACATAACTTCCATGCATTTCAATGACAAAGCTTAGAGTTTCTACTCAAAGTGCTTCGATTTGCATTTCAAGGCCTATGGAACATAATCCTAATTCATGCTAATGTTTCAATCCACACTTCGTATTAGAATGAGTTAGGTTATGTCACGTAATCCGTAGATGCTCCCCATGTGAATACTCTAATTGTACAATTTTCAACAATTTAACATTTCAATTTGAGAACTCAATGTATAAACATAAATGGGCCTAGACCAATTGGAAAAAAGACCAAACCCAACTAGCGTTCATCCAGTCACATATTCAAGTAATAGAATTAACAATAACATTTCTAATACCATCCACATATAAATATTTTAAGCTCACAATATTAAGATAATATCACATTTAGGCAAACATGTCCAATCTCAAACCAGATTTCTTTTATCTTTCAATTTAAATAAAGTGGTTCAAAGGCTCCAAATTTTCAACCCAAATGCACTCCATTACACACTAACACTTATACACAAAAACAAAGTCAAGAATGCAATAAACCAAGTCCAAATTGCCATTTTATGAGAGGAAATAATATATTGGAAAATTTTCAGCAAACAATTCCATTTTACTAAATATTTCATAACAAAAATAACTCATTTAAACTCCCAATAGTTAGAGCACTCAAAACTAACCAAGACTAGCCTAGAATCCTAGATTATCACCAAACTATAGTTGCAATAAAAATTTACAGCACTTAGTTCTTCAAATAACATGAAAAGAAACAACTCTAAAGCATATGTCTATTGAACCACAACTCACAATTAAACTCCTACACTTGACTCAATTCCCACCCTCATATATTAATTTTTCTGCATAAAACATCCCAAACAACAAGCTTTTTAGCACATACAGCTACACCAAATTTGCTAGAAATATGTTGAAATTGTTCAAGAAATGCAAGGCTAAATAGCTCAAATTTTTTTATGTATGTATAACCACTAAGCCCAACACAAATCCTTCATTTTTCTTCCTCTTTGACCTCTCCAAAATATAGTTTATAGTAACAACAAAAAAAAGAAAAGATAATGTGACTTTGCAAGAGTTAGAAAGCTCTATAACACATTTCAGCGCCTATATTTGCACCCAAGTGTCATAAAACTTGAGCTAAACCATTATGCATTGCGTTTCCAACCAAATAAAAGAACGATAGCCTAATAATTAATCATTCAATTGTTGATCTACAAAGAAAACAACACAAATCAACTTAGTATCATTTAGAAATGTTAGCAAACACTTGGCATGCACTTTTTCACAATTTTTGTATATCAAGTTTAACACTACCAAAAGGTATATTTCCAAGTTTTTATGCATAAAAAACAAGATATATATATATATGTATGGATCAAGCACTTAGATTTTGCCAATTGTTAACCTAAAACTCCTCAAAAATAAGACTTTTGGTGGGTTATCAATACATGGCCAAAAATCACATCTTCATACACATAGCTTCAAATTTTCATTACTTCAATCCCAAAACATCATTTTATTCAAGATTCAAACTATAATACCTAGTGCACACGAGTCAATAGATAGGTTTGGTATGGCATTAGGTTCCCTAGGACCCACTGTGTTGCTGAAAGGCCCTAGGTACCTAGATGACCAAGTTATGCGAGATGGGAGAAACTGGTGAACTATCACCGCTATAGTGGTCAAGGACCGCTACTTGACCACTATAGCGGTCACAGTGTGGGAGTTGGCAATTCTAGAGGATCTGCCAACCTGCTATAGAGCATGATGGCTTCGTGACCACTATAGCGGTCGTAGATCTCTATAGCGATGCCCGACGTGTGAACAATGTCGAGACGACATGGTTTCACGTAAGTGAAACCTTACCCTTTTAAATACCCCAAACTCAGGACTTCATCCCCCATTTCTAAACCCTCACCTCCAAACATATTTTTTCTCTTCATCACTAAATCTAACTCTAATCATTCTTCTTCCAAGATTAAGGTAAGAGATTTTATGATTTTTGTTATCTCCTTCTTCTCATCTTATATCCTAGAGTATGGGCTTTGTTGTTTCGCCCATTGTTGTCAAGTGAAAGCATTCCCCTAATGTTGTTAAAGTTGATCTAGAGCTTGCTAGAGAGCATTAGCGTTTAATCTAGAGTTCATGGTTGTTATGGCAAGCATTGGTGTCATCCCTCATTCCCAAAACTTCGTAGGTGTTGACACCATCCTCCCTTCCCCTCTAGGTGAGTGGGTTCAAATCCTATGATCCTTATGTTGATCATTATAGCTATTTTCCTTATAATGTGGCACAATTTCATTATTGTAGAGAATATTTTAAGAGATTATAGATTATGAATGGTATTACCAAGTTTATGAAATGTATGATTTTCAATAGAGCATGAAATAGTTGTTTAAATACAACTGATGGGACCATTGTTGCTAAAATGATTTTATAAAGAGCTAAAATATGATTATGATTTGATTTAGAGATTTAGAGGTTTCTAGTAGAGTATTTATGTTTGATAGAGTTTTATACCTAGAGGAAAGCCCAGAGTAGAGTTTTAGAGGAAATAAGTATTTTTATGATCTATAGACTAGACGTAGCTATAGAGAAGGACAGTGAGTTAAAGGCTGAAATCGATCATTAACCTTGATACCAAGTTATCCTAAGAGAACAATCTCACAAAGCAGAGAATGGAACCTAGTTAGGTGTCTAATTTGGATCCTTGAGGGATCCTAGAGATCATAAATTTGTTATGTCATGGTTGACATGCATAACCAAAAATCTATTTCTCTAGTAGAGTACTGTTGTTTATGTTTTCCAAAGAATCTCAATTTTAGATCCATTATGTGTGTGTGTGTATGAATATGATTTTAAAGTTATTGCATTAATCAATTTGATGATTATATATGTGTGTGTGTCTATATATATATATATATTTGTCGTTGTCCTATGAAAGGGTTATGGGTGAGGACCTACCAATAAGTTTTAGATGAAATTCACTCATTCTCTATTTTCATTACATATACACTAATTGTTGTGGGTACTTCTTAGCCACCTCCTCCCTAGCAGTAAAGATATCTAGTTAGTGAGTTTCACTTCAGAGTGAAGTATCTTTTGCATTTTGTATAGAGATAGAGTGCTCAAGTGTCATTGCGGGTAGGGTCCGAACCATATAGATAGATTTGCATTGTTTATCATGATTATTTTATATTTACATTATTATAGTTCTCATGGTTATTTGTATAGAGCAACTCATTATATTTTATGTTACAGAGTTAAAGTGTGATTATGAAATTATTTATGAGAATTTGATTTCAAAGAGCTAGAGATTTATATAAGAGATGAATAAATATTGTAAAGATAGATTTTATTATTATTATATGCATATAGAGATCTAGAGGTCACGAGCTTACGTGGGATGTGATTCCTCACATGCCGTCATATTCCCTAATCTAGTCATGACACAAACATTAACCAAAAGCACTAAAAACAAATTCAAAATCCTTAATTTCCCCATGAAGGCCATATCATACATAGATATTAGGATTCCAAAATCAACTCTTGTAACATTCCAAAATTTATTTCAAAAATTTTATTTGAGCTTTATTAATTAGAACTTTCACAAATCTAATAGAATTAGTCATAATGAGAATGATTCAAAAAAATGTGAATAGTAATTGTGTGGGCCTTGTAAGCCCGTTAGGACAACCAAAACCCCAGAACAGGCCAGGAGATGCCCAAGACTAAGAAAAGATAGGATTAAGATTAGAAATAGTTAGAAATAAAGATTTTAGACCCAAAATTTAATTTCGGGCAATATTTATTTACGGATATGGTATTTTATCCATTTGGTAAAATATAGATGTGCAGTTTCTTACAATTATGAGACTTAGGTACAAGTTGGACACCTTACTTGATAACTGTATGGCTTAAAAAAGGCCACACCATTGCCTTTTACCAAGAGCCAATAAGAGTTGCACAAAATTACAATATTTATCTTAAGGAAACAATTTTTGTGGTGGAATGAAATTCCAACACAACATGTAATTAATATCACAAAATCAAAATTTTCATCATTTTCTCCCATGTAGAACTCGGCCAGACCCCATTGAGCACCCTTTCATTTTCTTCTTTATCAACATACCAAGATCTAGCTTGATAACTCTAAGATACAATATCAAATTCCCATAAATCAAAGCACAACTACATTCTACCTCTTGTAATATCTAAATCAACTCTTTATAGGGAATCCTCACCTCACTTTACCATCAATAATTTCTATTGTGTTGGCTGAATAAGAAAGGGTTTGAAAGGTTTGAATTGAATTTGGGGGTTAAAGCTCTTGACGAAAGCCAAAGAACAAAAACAAGAGCTTGCAAGAATCAAGTAGGGTTTTCTTAGCTTCTTTCTTTTCAAAATTTGTTTTGAAATTCTATGAATGATTTGGCTGAAAATATTTCGTTGATTTGAATGTTCATACATAGATATTGAAGTGTTTAACTGGGTAGAGTGATTTGATGTTATTAGAAAATCCTTTTTCTCAAAATATGTTTTAGCTGTGTTGGAATTCTGGATTTAAGCAAGCAGATGAAAATATATGATTTTTCTAACTTAGCTAGAGACCTCATTTTGAGTTAAAAGTTTTATATGATGAAGTTAAACATGTTAGGTGTCTCCAGATTTTTCTTGAGTTATTTAAGCACTTTTGCTATTTAAAAAATAATCAAGAACCAAGCTGGTTAAGGTTTCTAAGAGTTAATTCTAGAACCTTGAATTTGTCTAATTTTGTTACTATACAAAATGATCGAATTTTGACTTGAAACTTTTACAGGATATTGAGGACATCTTGAAGTCCAACTATATATTCATTTGATAGGGTAAAAAAATTGGAAACTTTGGTTGTTGGCTAAAAATAAGCAGTTTTGACATTCAAATTTATAGAATTTTGTTAATATAGTTAAACATCTTATTTTGCTTTGAAATTTCCAGGGTCTCATAGATATATTTAGCTAACTTTGAAATTTTATTTTATTATGTTTTGATTAGGTTTAGTAGTTGATTCATAATTTTCTTTAAGACTGAAAATTAGAACAGCACACTAAACTAGTTGAAAATATGATGGAATGATTATGATTTGATCTCAAATATGCTATGTGAAATTAATGATGATGTTACACATACGTAAATGTGAGTGCTCATGGTAAATGCTCATATATGAAAAGAAGATTGAGATTATATCTTGAGATCATGAGTGATATGGATGCTTGATGCATTAAGAAACTCATAAATTGATGCTAATGCATATATGATTGTAGTGCTTGTATACGTGACATGGAGCATAAATATGTTATGTGTATATAATTGTGAATACTTTTGACAATTTCCTCTATATGAGAGAAAGAGAATGAGAATATGTTTTCTTAGGTCGGAGAAAGTAAATTGTTAGTCAGGAAAGTAAACCTGACTACCTTTAAATTGAGTCGAGGAAAGTAAACCTGATTAGGAATAGACCTGTAGAATTGGAGAAAGTAAATCCAATGATCATGTATAAAAATGAGTTTAGTCCTAAAAAGTAGTCTATTACCCAGAAGTGGAATAAGCCACCATAGATCAAGGGCCAAGACAAGTTAAAGTAACAATTGTTCGAAGTAGTCCTCTATTTTATGTGCTAAGTGAATGATATTATCATCTATGTTAAGGCCAATATGTTTAAGTTGCAATTTAAACAATATATGTTCTAAATGATATTAGTTGAATAAAGTGATTATGATATATGTATATTAAGTGGTTGAATACTAAAAGGAACCCTTTTGGAAGGATGATTTAGAACTTTAAAATAAATCTTTGATATATGTGGTATGATCACATTTTTCTTAATAAACCAAAGTGGCTGAGATGATGGCGATAACATGGATTTTATTATGTATTTTGGGGATGTCCTGAGAATTTCACAATTTTCACCCCTATGTTTTGTTTTCCCATGTCGTCTCAGATTACTCAAGAGAACAATGACGCGGCTACTACTAAAGCCCAATATTTGAATACCTTGATAAATTTTATTTTTTTAGGTGTGTATATGTTTGTAAACATATGAGAAGACATATGTAAGTAAGACTCATAGAAGAGCTTCTTCTTATATTTGACTTATATTCAATAAATATTTGTTTATTTGTTATATATTTTAGTAGATTTACGAATTAGTTAATGCACGATTTGGTTGCATTTGCTATAGCTATTTAAGAAAGGTCCACTAATTTATAAATAATAACTCCTAAGTCTAATGTCATGACTTAAGGATAATATTGTATTTGGGAGGGTGTTACAATTCTCATCAACAATAAGAGCAATACATTAAGCATAGACTTCAAGGAAAACTCATTTTCGAATTTATTGCCTAACAAAAACAAAGATCACATAGATTCATATCTGGAGCACAAAATACCTAAGAAATCAAAGGGAAAATGAAAGCAAACCTACTAACTTGAAGGCTAGAGATAATGGGAGGTCTTGGAGCTCCAAGAGATTTGAGAAGGTCAAAATCTTCTCTTCCTACACCTCAAACCCGGCCTTGCTCTAAGGGGATGGGGTCTAGGCTTCTCTTTGCACAAATGGATGAAGGATGGAGTTTAGATAGAGAAGATGATGATGGGTATTAGATTTTGGAAGGATTAGAGGTAGTGGTGGTGATTTGGAGTGAAGATGAGAGAAGAAGAGGAGGAAAATGTGAAGTAGGAGTGAATGGAAGGGGGGTGGCTATGTATAAGAAGGAAGTTAGAGTTGCATTTTGTTTTATTTCATTAAGGTTAGTGTGGGTATTAAGTAGGTGGTACTAGTGTAATTTGCTCCTAATCTCATGAAATGACAAAAATAAATGCAAGACAACAAACAAATAGTATTTTTTGCATCATGAGTTCAAATGATTTACATACTATTGGATGTCTTGAAACTTTAAACTTTTGGAAGGGAATTTGAAATTTTAGATGGGAGGAAGCTCTAAATTTTTAAAACACTCTAACCTTTACTTTTAAAAAAATCAACACAACAACTTACATAAATATGCACTCAAACTGCTAAGAGGGGAATATCTAATTATTTATCATCTAGTTAATTAGGGAAATTAATACCTAATTAAACTTAGTTAATTCTAATGAACACATAATTATAACTAAAAGAAAAATCAGGGTATTGCATTTATAAGTATGGATGTAATTCTAGAAGTATTTTTTATTAGAATAAAAAATTGTTAAACTGCTTGAATAGAATAGATATAAAAGTACTTTTTGGATAAAATTACAATTGAGAATATGAAAAATTACTTTTTTTTAGGTGTTTAACGGGGCAACGCCCAACCAAAATAGCAAACACACTAAGCAATCTGTGGCAAAGCAACCCAACAAGGTCATTAGCAAAAATAGAAGTAACACGAGAAGGAACAAAATAGTAAAAAGAGACACTAAAAGGAACAGTGTGACCCAAATTGGTTGGTGCATTTGCAACTCGATTTGTTTCTCGAAAGACATGATGAATCCACACCACCCATAATTAACATAGGGGCAAATGGATGGCGATGATTAGGGCCGCTCAATAAACTGAATAGCATACATAGAGTCAACTTCAAGTAGCACCTGAGAGTACTCCATATACCACACCAATTCAAGAGAATACACAATCCCCAAAGCTCCATAATGGTAATTGGGCAAATGCCAAGACAAGCGCAAAGCCTCTAATGAAAGCACTCGATACGTCCCAAAGCATACTACCCCACGTTGCTTTTTTTTTTTATGGTAGCACTGACCTATCACTATTGACCTTAACCCACCCTTTTGGAGGGCGAGACTAGGCCACAAAATATCTCCCAACCTCGAACATAAGGATGATAAGGGAGTTGAGACCGTTGGAAGAACACTATACAAAGAGTAAGCCAATTCCTCATGGGTCAGAATAATGTGGTTAAACATTTTCCTATTTCTGGCAAACCAAAGGAAATAGGTTGTAGCACCAAAAAAAAAGAACGCAAGGTGAGTAGAAGGACAGGTTCAGTAAACCAATGCTTATAAGATGAAGTAAAGAAGTGGGGTGCTCATGAGATGGAAAAAGAGGCACCAAAGCTAAGAGACGAAGGAACAATCACGTACTACATGAGTGGTCTCATGGACCCCTTTGTTACACCTAGTACACATAGCATTATCAGCAAGGTGATAGGGAAGTCTAACCTTATTGACAAGAAGAGCATTACGGGTTAGAAGCCATAAGAAGTATTTGATTTTCTCCTGATCTTTCCACTTCCAAATTTGATGGAAAAGATTATCAAAATCCCTACCTTAAGACTCAAGCAATAAATGATTAGTAGAAGAGATAGAAAAACAACCATCATGACTTAGTTTCCACTAAATTGAATCCAAAATAGGAGAAATTGAAGGAGGAACAATTGTAATAATAAGATCACGCACATGAGGGGAAGACAAGATCTCAAGAGAGGCCGGTTCCATCCACCATCACCCTTAATAAAATCATAAAGGTTAAGTTAGCCAAATGAAAAGGAATACTCACGAGGTTCACGAACAAACTCCCAAACTAAAGAGTCCACTTGTCTTGACCAAATACAATGGTTCGACCATTACCAATTCTCTAGCCTAAATTATCCTAAACAAAACCCCATGTAGCACAGATATCTTTCCATCCTGAGGGACTCCCACTTCTCCGCCAAATAATAGGAATCAAGGTTAGAACCACACTTATATCTACTACACAAAACCTACACCCAAAGCTCGTCGATGTCTGAATAACCCTTAGCCAAGCTTACCCATAAAGGTCAAGGTCACTTGACGAGGATGAAGGCCAACGCCACCTATTTCTCTAGGCAAACTCATCTTCTTCTACAAATAGAGGTGAATCTTCTGATGATTACTAGAAGAATTCCATAGAAAACCAGGACATACCTTATCCAACTCATCATGAACGGAGAGAGGCAACAAGTCGAACTACATCACATGAGTGGCAATCACCTTGATAAAGGATTTGCACAAGGTGAGGCACCCATCTAAGGACAAACAAGATGCCTTCCAGTTAAAGAGTTTCTTCATAAGATGTTGGGTAAAAAGCCAAAGGATTTGAAGGAAGCTTGATATAGCAAGATCCCAAATATTACCCAAGTCACATGTAAGTGGGAACCCAAAAGCATCAACTAACTTAATAACATGAGAATGGTGAACATTTTAGAAAAAAAAATATTTTTCTCCTTATCCCTGATTTGTTGTCCTGAAATAGCACAAAAAGAGTCAAGATAAAAATTAATATACTCCACTTGAGACATAAAGGCTTTTGCAAAAATAAACAAATCATTTGCAAAACCAGGTGGGTGAAAGAAGGCCCTATCTAGATAATCTAATAGGTTTCCAAGAATTATTCAGCACTTCTTGAGGGATCAAATGAGATAGCTTCTATGAAAATGACAAAAAGGTAAGGTGAGAGAGGATCACCCTGCTTTATACCCCTTGAAAGCTTAAAATCAACAATGTACTCCCCATTCGATAGGACATTTGTTGACATGAAAGAAATACACCACGTAACCAATTCAATAACAAGCTTATCCAGTCCAAAACATCTAAGAGAGTCATGAATAAAATGCCAACTAAGATGATCATAGGCCGTTTCCAGGTCTATTTTGATAACCATGTACCCTTTTGTCCATACACATGCCGCATCTTGTGAATAATCTCTTGCACAATGGGAATATTGTTAGAGCTACTCTTACCTCTGACCAATGCACATTGCATAGGAGCAATGATCATAGCCATATGCTAGCCACGAAACCAGCCTATGAGAATTTTTATCACTAGCTTATATATAACATTGCACAAACTAATGGGGCGAAGTTATTTGACTAACCGACATGCTACACTTTGGGAATAGAGAGATGACGGTCTGGTTAACCTTCACAATATTAGGCGAATGCTCATAAACAAACAAAACAAAGTCACAAATAGATTTTCCAACCGCCTCCTACTTCTTCTTAGAAGACCATCAAGTCCAAGAGTCTTAAGACTCCTTATAGCAAAAAAAGTACTATGAATCTCATCAATAGTTAGGGATGTGAACCCAAAGTCATTCTTGATCCTCAAGGATGGCAAACCTATATCCATAGGACGGGAACCAAAGAGGCTTCATCACAATACAAATCCTCAAAGAAGTTCACAACTAGGTTCTTGATTTCGAAGCTATATGGAGCCACACCCTCCGCATTCTTCAATACCACAATTCTATTCCTACACCTATGAGCAAGAGTAGATACATGAAAATACCGCATGTTATGATCACCCTCACTGATCTACTTGATCATCACCTTTTGCATCCAGAGGGATTCCTCTTCCTATAGGGTCCATTAAGAATAACTTTTGCATGAAAAAATGTTCCCAAATATCACCTTATTCCATTAGGTTCCAGTTGATGTGAAATGATAAATATTCTCAACCACTCCTTGTTATGCCCAATTAAGTCTTCTAGGTGGTGTGTCTCTTTAAATGCATACTTTAGCTAAATTTCATACTTAAAACATGATTTCCTTTTAAATCTTTAGCATTTTCTCTAATTAAAACATAATACTCAAATTCATGAAAATTGAAGTATTTAATATACAAAACTCTGAAAAGCATCTTAATCATACTCTAAAAAAATAATTTAACACTTGAAAACCCAACCATAAATTCGTCTCTGGTTACATAAATTCTAGTCATATACAATCTTAAATCCATACTTGAAACTGCAACCATATACATAAATGTTTCTAACTCTAAAATTAAATACATGATATGAAAATATATGCATGACTCAATCCTATTTGCACATCTACTGGAGCACTCTAATATTAACATGGACCTAAACTAAGCCTTACTTCAAAATAAGGCTCACCATTGCGATTACGTTGTACTAAACTAAAGGGAGTGATATCTCTACCTACAATGTGAGGAAGAAAGTCAATGGACTTAGTGAGTGAATTGTCACTTATCGCCTACATGGGACAACAACAACAACAATACATAATATATACATGCAATCGAAAAACATTTTATATGTACATACATATATCTGGCTAGGAAAAACACTTTTCATTCCATAAATTCATAAACAAGCATCTTTAAATCCATAGCCTATCTTGAAATCATTTTTAACGGTGGTGCGGTAATTCCTTGAGAAACAGCAAATCTTTGGTTATATATATATATATATATATATAGATAATATCCCTAAATTTCTCTAATCTCGATTATGTATGTTAACCATAATATAACAAATTCTCTACTCTGTGATCCGCAAGGATCTAAATCGAACACCTAATTAGGTTCCATCTTTGCTCTATGAGATTGCCTCTAAGGATAACTTATTACCAAGGTTAACGATAGTTTTCAGCCGTTAACTCATTGTATATTTTTCTATAGCTACGTCTAAACTAGTTTGTACTTAATTTAAATATTATGAAAACTCTTAAAATCTCTTAAAGCTTTGAAAACTCTGAAACTCTGGATTCATATATACAACTCTAACAATATGACTTTAGCATAAATGTGGCTATGAAATCATGCCCAAGGGATCACCACTTGTAGGCACCATAATTTCAAGAGCCCATATAATATGTATTGGTAGCTGCTATGAATCTTATTGAACTCCATATTTCTAAGTATCATGAAAACATAAACTCTAAGTTTTCCCTTCAACCTAGTATCTTATCATAAGCTGGGTAAATATCATACTTCAAACACATGTTTTAAAATCTTGAAAACTTAAAATCATAATAATAATAATAATATTTTCAGTCATGAAACTAAGTCATACTCCGTTTAATATCTATCCATGATAACTTATTTTGATAATCTAAAAGCTTTCTGAAATCTCTTGAAAATGTGGCAATATCATAAAACCATTAAAACACATTAACAACTTTAGTAACTTGCTAAATCATATATTTTCCATTTCATCTCTTCAAAAGACATAAAACATATTTCATGGCATGCAACAATCCAATAATGGTCCCATGGTTTTATTGAAACACATTTTCATGCTATATTCAAAACATATCTTTGCTAGTTTATCATAACTTATAACAATCCTATTCTATATATATATATTATCATCTCTAGTCTCATAGTTAGAAACCATAATGCATGACATACTCATAATGACAAGAAAATAAGGTCATGGGTTTGAATCTACTCATCTAAGGGGTGGAATGTGAAGGATCAACACTAGCCAAGCTCCTTGGAGCAAGAATGGCACCAATATCTGTTATTAAAGCAACAAAAATCTAGATAAATCTCTAGATAACTTTAATCTAATCCTAACAACCATGGAAGAGCACCATATCTTGATAGACATGAAAGAACAACAATGCCACCCAAGAATAATGGAAGATTGGAGAAAAAGGAGGTGAAATCAAAAAACCAACTTACCTTTGAGCTTTGAAGGAAAAAGATTGGAGTTAGATGAAGGAATAAGAGAGGAATGGAATTTGGGGAAAGGTTTCGGGTTTCTGAATGAAAACCTGAATGGAAAAAGGTTTATAAGAGTTAGGCTCTCATATCTCAAACTGTGTCATTTTTTACTATTCTATTCTCACCTCGCTGCAATGAACATATCTTGCTCCAGCAAGATTGCCTAGCACTAAAAGCATAGATTGGCTCTGGTCCTGAACAAGCCTGTTCTACATAATTATATAGCAAAAACTAATTCTGCCTCTCTTGGTCCTCACACATCCAAGTCTTTCTCGGCAACACGGGTGGGTCCCGGAGACCCTAAGGTAGTACTAGACTCATCTAGGGATATGTGTACTTGAGGTATTAAGGCTGCTCAGACACTATCCATCCCTTAAAGCTTCACCCACAAGGGCGAATGATCTTATCCATGAGATGGGCATGAATGATAATAGCCTTAAGAAAGAGCAACATCCAATCATTATTAGCTAAATCCCTGTCCAACCATTACTTTAACCTACCCCTTTTCTAGGTAAAAGGCGACATGGGAACCCAATATCAATAGCCCACAGTTCTCAACATAGTCCTTAAATGCTTTGTTGCCCCTGTCTATTTCAAGCACCAAAAACTTCATGGTCAAAGAGCATAATAATAAAGTCACCCACAATGCACCATGGCCCAGTCATTGACTCCCTATCCTTTCTAAGAGCATCCTATAAGGCTACTTGTAGGGCATTCTAAGGTCTCCCATAATAGGTGTGAAGAACTACTCAGTGCCAAGGAAGAAGAAACCCAGATACACAAATTGAGCACTCTCTTCTAAATAGCAACAAGTCCAACATCAAGTGTCTCAAAGGACCCAAATGCCACTAACAAAACCCTCCACATCAACCACATTGTGCCCATCAAAGCCATGTTTATGGATCACCCCTTAAGCCCTATTACAAATGATTCTCGTCTCCAATAACACAAGAAAAGGACAGATGGTAATGCCGGTTCATATCCTTGATCAAGGAGGGGAACAATTTTTCCCCACACCTCCATAATTCCAAACCAAGAAATTCTAACAATTTATAAGAAAGAACGAGAGAAAAGGTACCATAGCCCCAAAACTTAGAGCTCCCTAACCACCTCCATAGAGCTTTGCCCCAGCTCATCACCACCCTTATCCACTAGCATATAGACACAACCTGACATCCATAACTCTACCTCCTAGATCCCAATCAGGTGGCTTTTGCTTAAAGTCTAGCACTATTGGACCTTGAGGAGGAACTACCTAGTCATGAAAAGAGATAGAGAGGGCCAAAGTCTTCATCTCCATTTGCTTCGCAAAGATGAGCTTCTTAGTTCCTTGAAAACATTCATCACACCTCCAGAAGGACCTTTGAGGAATTGAGGTTTAGGAGAGGGAGCTTCCCATGTTTGGATCCCACATGTTTACTCCCTTTTTTCTAATAACTTTCAAAGTGGACCTAATCTCAATATCCCCACCAAATGGGCCTTTTTTCTTGACCTATTCAATAAGGGTAACTATCAATTTGGGATTCACATGAAAGGATCAATGGCCTACATATGGACTCTAGTTTGGCTCATCTAGTTACTTGTTTAAGGCCCACCTCTTTCAAATGGCCAGACACGTGAGCATTCTGTGTATCACTACTATGCTCCAAATTATCCTCAACTAGCAACTACTTCTCCTAATTTTGCTCAGAATTCTTCACTCGTTCTTGCCCAAAATCTTAGATTAATTTTGTTCCATAATTTGAGGAGTCTGGTAAGATTTGCTTTGAGATTTTCGATACAACCAACTAATCGCCGTGAGCCTCCAGGACTCTAAGTTCTCCAATGCACATATCAATAGCAAGGTTTACATGATTTCACGATGCTTACACCACCTATTCCCTACTATGTCATCAATCCCATATTTTTTGCATGAGATAATCTTGTATATAAAACTATTTTTTTATTGTAAATAAACTTAAAATTAATAAAAAATATTTAAATAAAATAATTAAAAAAATAAACTAATTATTATTACCCGTATTGTTTCATGTCAATAAAAAAATTATTAGTCTTCAAGTCATGAATTATTTCAATTGTCCTTCTCAAATTTATGTCCAATTTAGTATCATATACCAAACTAAAAGTAAAGAATTTGTAAGTTAATTTTACATCAAGTTACCAATAAAAATAATAATAAAGAAGAGAAACCCAACCATAATCATCGATTTGTTCAATGAGAATTATTGACATTTTTTTTATAATTAGAAAAAGAAAGGCCTAACTCCAAAAGGAGAAGTAATTGTACAAATAAGGCAACACTAATCACCATACTTGCTAGAAAAAGTAAAATAACAAAATATGTCCCTACACCTAATATCCCCCACCCCTAATCTAAGAAAGTACATCAGTCATAGAAAATAAAACCAAATGTGAGCACATTGTTGAAGATAGCCAAAATAGTGAAGCACTAAACCATAACCATTATCGTCACATGGGAACCCACAAAAACCTAATGCAACGCCACCTCAAAAACCATCACCCCCAATGAATTGCTCCACCTAAAAGTAAATGACTTTCTTGCTTGGGAGATAAAACTAGTGCCACTCCAATGAAGATAGAAGACCATATGTATATAGTGCAACAACAACCAAAAGCAAGTGTCTCAAGGAGAAGACTAGCAACCATACAAGCATCCAAATTTTCATTCATAAAATCAGAAGAAAAGTGCCTCACATAAACAGCTATCCTCTTACTCCAACCTTTTAAGCATGGCCATCAACATCATCGTTAAAAATTCTCATAAAAAACATAATCAGCCCACTAAACACTGAAAATGATCCAACAACATCCACATGGAGAAATAGACTTGGACAAAAAAGCACACATATAAGAGTAACATAATGTGCCTATAAAACAACTAAACCTCACTAGGTGCATCTCTCAATATCACCAACTTAATAACTATTTTTTCATTTTCTTTCTCCTTCATCTTCACTAGTGTGCTCCCTCTCATTCTCAAGGATTATCTCACTATCATTCCATACTAACCCCAAACACCTTATATCCACAATTCTTCCTCGCTTCTTAAACCTCCAAAAATGCAAAACAAAACATCCATTACATTAACACCAAAGCATAACTCATATGTATGCAACTTAAGGCCGAACAATCTTGAGAATATTCTTCTAAACACCTACAAACTCACAAGATACGACTCCCCTTATATTAAGAACCTCATGATGTATCCCACACAACCATCCCTCCGCCTCCTAACCAAAACCACCAAGTGCATCACAATACATAGATTTGTAAAACAAGAAACATATGAATAGTACCACAAACAAAGGAAAAAAATTATGAACAATAACCACCATGCACCAACAACCGCATAACAACTGAAACTGCCAAGATATGCACTTCCATTGAGTTCTCATAAAATTACTCCATGTACCTTTTCTTTTTGAAACACAATTTTGTTTCTATGCTCCCAAATAGATAGTAAAATAACATAAAAACATACATTTCAATGAAATTTTTGTGTGCCAGAAATCTGACCTAATTCCAAAACTCAAAATTTGTTTTCAGTCAGAATACACTACCCATTTAAGCCCTACCACATGGTACAAAAGGCCTAGACTTTCGATGTGTCTCACAAGTAAAGAACAAATGTGACACACTTTCATGATATAGATTCAGAAAACACACTTAGAGTCACTATTCAAAATGATGTTCAAATGACTAAGACATGATTTGGCATTGACTCTACCTAAAAGAACTAACCAAACAAACAATTTTGCCCTTGGTGAAGCAACACCTTGCCAAACTTTTGATAAAATCAAATCAACTTGGTAATTCTGAAAATGCTTTTGAAAATAAGTGGAAATAAATGAACAAGCAATGTATTTCTAAGAAGGATGGAAACACCATGAGACAATGTCAAAACCATCCCTTTTGAGCTAAACCTACTCCAACAACAATAATAATTCTACTCAGAGGTATTTCCACTTGGAAAAGTTCTCTACACCAAAGTAGATTCCACTCCCAATAAGAATTTACCCATAGTCCACATTCTACAGAACAATCTCCCTTGGAAGGGAAATGGAGTATAATTTTAGGAATTTTATCATAAGCTTCTCATCACCAAGCCAAAGATCTTCCTAAAACAACAACTTGCTCCATCCCCTAACGCATAACGAATGCTTGCATTAACAATGTTGCTGATATTCATATCAACAGCATCAAGTCTCACAAATGGCCTCCATACACTACCTTTAACCCGATTTTGCTCAACCAAAGGCCTAGACCTAACAAATTGTGACATGAGCATACAACTCATTTCTAAAAAGAATCTGCTTCCACTGGAAATCTCCACCACCACTTAAATAACAAAGATGCATTGGTAATTACCAAATCCCGACTTCTAACCCTCCATTTCTTTGGCTTTTGGATCATATCCCATTTTACTATATGTATAGGAACCACTTTCCTTATGGACCTAAAAAAACTTACTTTGGAGGGAGATAATCTTCCTAGAAACCTTCAGGCATCCTAGAAATACCCAAATAGTACATATGAAGACTATTCAAAACCACTTTGATTAACACCAATCTTCTCGCCCTAGATAGTATTGCTCTTCTTTCACACTTAACCTCTTTCTCACCTTGCCAATGACCAGGGCCCAAGTAAACTTATGTCTTGGGTTTGCCCCAAGAGGAATGTGTAGATAGAAAAATGAACGAAAAGGGGTTGAATCGTGCTTTTCTTCTTTTTGCATTTGAAACATTTAACAAAATACTATCAAGGATTAAGCTTAAAGTGCAGTGGAAATAAGATTAGTTGATTTAGAATGTAGGTCTCTAAAGCATATAATATGTGACATAACTGTTAAATTGATATATCATAGTTTAATCAACGTAACAAAAAAAGTAAAAGAGATCAAGGAGAAGAAGATATGACACAAAATATTTATCCTTCTTCAAAATCTGCCTATATAGATACTCAACACACGTTGAAGTTCTACTAAACATCTTTCTCAAACAGAGAACAACAATAGTCTTTACATTAGCCTTCCCAAGCTCTCACGTGTGACCAATAGGAACCCATATTGTCATAACCTGAGAAGTTATTCACACCTTTCTAACCTGAACTAAGTAGTTATTCACAAGCCTCTAAGCTGAACCTTGAGTAGTCTTGTACTAGCTTCTCCAAGCTAAACCTGACAAGTAGACAACCTTTACTATCATGTTGAAAGTAGTTATTCACTAGCCTTTCCAAGCTGAACCTTGAGTAGTCTAATATTAGCTTCTCCAAGCTAAACCCATGATAGGTAGATAACCCCTTTGTCATGTTGAAAGTAGTTATTCACAAGCTGTCCAAGTTGAACCAAGTAGTCTTTCTTTAACCTCTTCAAGCTAAACCCTTGACAGTAAGAACACCTTATTGTCATTGCAAGCAATTTTACATTAGTTTCTCTAAGCTATCTCACACTGATCACTATTGGATCAAGGATACAAAGTTTTTTGTTTAGGTTGCCACTCAAACTAACCTACATGCAAGTTTCCTTAAAATATACATGAAAGACCTGGGATAACTTGAATGACTTACTATCATTTCTTCCTAGGAAGAACATATATCTATTCAAGAACATAGAAAGAAGATTTTTACAAGTAAGGAAACTGATTACATGATGTGATAAACCTTACAGGCTATGAGGAGAGATTTTCAGAATTTCTACTCTTGTATAGTGTCCATCTCATGTTCGTTTGAGCACACATCTCAATTTATAGATGGTATTCTTGTGACCGTTGCCTTTGATTAGATCTCCAAGTGACATGTGTTGATCATCTATTTGTGTCTTGGAAAAGCCGTATAGAAGAGTAGCATGTCTATTTGTTAACTATTGCAAAAGCCGTTGCAAGATTGAGGTTTGATGTTATTCAAAAACTACTCTTACTTTCTGATCATGGTTTCTGAACTCTTCCTTCTAGAAGCTGAGGTTGTTGACCATGTTGGCAGAAGAATGACTCGGTTTAAAACTGGGCTTGACTTTAAATTTGAATTTCAAAAATTCAAATTTTTTTCACTTTAGGTAACGTTCACGCTCCGCATTGAGGTGAGCTTTTAGACGTGCGGTTTTAGTTCCTTGATGATTCTTGAGTCTTCTTATCTTCAATCATGGCTTGTTGATGAACAAAACATTGCGAGAGTGATGATTGAAGATAGTAGAACACTTTGGCTTCAGTGTTTAATGGATATCTTCATTTCAGGTGTACTTTCTGAAGTCTTGTCCTACTTTTGAAGTCCAGGATCTTGGGTTCTTGTATTGATTGCTTTTCTTTCATCTGAAGGCATGTATGCATACTTTGCATGATATAATATTCACTTCTATTAAGTTCAATCTCTTTACATGAGATAAATCATATTTTTCACATTTAATGTGAAATTATTCTCGCTTCAAGTTTGTGTTATGCAACCCAGAAATACCTATATGCTATTACAAAAAACTCAAGATAGATATTAGTCATTCTTCAAAGTGTTTTATTTAAATTGGTTATGTTGTTATTCAAAACATATTAAAACTTTCTAAAGGGTTCTGAAGCTAACAAGATGCCTAAATACTTGATTGGTAGTTTCACAACTTAACACTTCAACAATGCATTGGTATCCGCAACTAGAGAAACATCACAATTCAAAGGAACAAATGCAAACTTACTATAGTTAATAGAAAAGCTGACATAACTCCAAATCAAGAATTCTCCTTAAATTAATCAATACTTGTTTGGGGGCATAAAAAGAAAGTTTCATCCACAAATTGCAAATGAGACAAGAGAACTTGACTTCCAATTCTAACCCCCTAATTACTCCAATATCCCTCGCTCTACATAATAATTTATTAAGTATATTAGCAATAAGGACAAATAAAAATGAGCATTGTAATCCAGGATATACAGTCAGTAGACAAGTTCTATATGGCCTTATGGTTCCAAGGGTCCTGAACTTCTAAGCTGAACCTTATACCTCCTTAGAGGGCTATATGTTAGAATCACAATCTTGGTATCAAAAGTTCTGGTAATTTTTCCTAGAGGGAAAATGAGTTGAAGAGTGATTTTTAATGAATTTTATGAAATCTTGAAATTTTTCATTTTTGGACCACAAGGTTAGAAAACGTAAGGATTTTTGAACCAAAACCCAAAATTTGGATTTTGAATGGTTGAGGTTTTGAATTTTTTTTTAATATTTTATTTGAATCCAAATGGGGGGTATTTTCTTATTTACATTTATGTTTTAAAGTTAATAGGAAGTAGAATAAATGATTAACTTAATAGGAAGTAGAATAAATGTTTAAAGTTAATAGGAAGTAGAATAAATGATTTAACTTAATAGGAAGTAAAATAAATGTTTAAAGTTAATAGGTTAAGAAATGTAAATAAGTGGTGTTGAGTGGAGGGTGCTAGCTAGTTGTTGTCCAAAATTTTCCAGACGGTCTTGCTCCGAGTTATGTTCACTAGCTAGGCGCGAGCCAAGGGCTTGCGAGTGAGATGTGTTCATTGCAGTGAGTGTTTGCTAGGTTCGCTCCGAGATTTACTCGTTGAACGTGTTTGATATCGGCAGTGCAAAACAACAGGTTTTGATAAATAAGCCTCCTTACCCTATATACCCCTTCCACTTGAATTTTAACCCCAAAATTCAAGCCCTAACAGCTTCTTCTCCCTCTCCTACCTCCTTCTCCCATCCTCCATTAATCTATCTTTCCCAAGCTTCAAGGTGAGTTTAGTTGTTGATTTATGTCACCTCTCTCTCCATATTTTCCTGTCCTATAATATGTCTTGTTGTTGGCCTCCATTGTTATCAAGTGAGGTGCTCCCCCAATGTTGTTAGAGTTGCTTTAGAGATTGTCTAGAGATTAATAAAGTTTAATATTGGGTCAATATTGCTCTATGGCAGTTTTAGTCATTCCAACTCCCAAGGTCAAGTTGGTGGTGCCTACATACTCGGCTTCAAACGGTGAGTAGATTTGATCTCATAGCCTTAGTTTTATCATTATGAGTATATTCTTGCATTATGGTTGTTAAACATGAAATTTGAGATGAGAAAAGTATAGAAAATGATTTTACATGATTATGCTTAACTTGAAAAAAATAATGATTTATGTTGATGGCATGAAAGAAATGTGTTTTACAAAACCATGAGACCATGATTGCTATATTGTGTGTTATGGAAAATGTATCACATGTTTAAGAAATGATTTGTTAAGAAAATATATATTGTAGCAAGATGGCTATTTTACTGAATATGTTTTTATGGATTTATTGATATCACCATGTATTTGAGTTTTAAGATTTCAAGCTATGTTTCTAACAATTTAGTTAAGATATTTATATATGTTAGAGAAATGTGAAGCAAGAGTATGAACTTAGATTTAAAATTATGATTTTAGATTTATTAAGAATATGAAAAGTTATGTTAGCTTAAGATTTGAATCTAGAACTTCAGTTTTATGGTACCAAGAGGTATGAATTCATATGATTCCATGCAACCAATATATATTCTATGGTCTTGAAATCGAAATGCCTACAAGCAAGTGATCCCTTGGGCATGATTTCTACACCAAGTTATGCTAAAGTGATTGTTAGAGTTATATGAATCCAAAACTCTCAGTGTACTAAGAATTTAGTGGCTCTACTTCGTCAGGGATAGAGTACCCACTTTTAGCCATGATTTTCTGTTTTTGTCAAACTAGTTTAAACAGTAGCTATAGAGAAACAAAGTGAGTTAATGGCTGGAAAATGATAACCTTGGTACCAAGTTGTCCTTATGGGAAATCTCCTAGAGCAAAAAGCACGTGTTCTTCCTTGTGCAGTGTTTGGGGGAAGTAACAAAGTCTTGAGGGTGGAGCCTATGTCTGGCACCCATAGAGGATTGATTATGTTATAGTTGACATACATAACTGGAGGATATATTATGATATAATTAGTAAACAGATTTCATGTTTCTCTGTTAAGTACTATTATTTATATTTTCAGAGATTATTGATGTTTTTAAGAAAATATTTGATTTAAGAGCCTTTATGTGTATGGAAAAAAGATTTCCCATTGGAGTAAAAATTTAAAGATACTTTTCTATGAATTTATAAACATAGAGATATATTTTCTATATAATTATGCATATGAATATCCAATGGTTTATGATTGCTGCATGTATATTATATATTGTATATTCCTTGGTTGTTCCATGTGGGTGATGGGTGAGAGCTCACTCACTGAATCCATTGACTCACCCCTCTCCCTTCCTCTCATCATCAGGCACAAAAGTCATTCGATAAGGTCAGATCATTCAGTTTCCTTTTGATGAGCTTTACATTATTGTAAGGCTTAGTTTAGGTTTTTGTTAGTTGTAGAAGTGTTCCGTAGTTTCAGGCAGGATTCGAGCCATGTATGTATTTTGAGATACTGTATTTATTTTCAAAGTTTATGTAATCTCCTATATGTGTTGCAAGATTTAAGTTTGGATTTGAAATTCTTGATTTTGATTAGATTATGTATTTGATCAACTAAGTAGTATAAATTAGTTTTCAATTGTTAAGCAAGCTATCAGATTTAAGATTTATATCATGTGAATGGATTAGTTTATGATTTTGAAGTTTGCAGAATGAATTAGATAGGGGTTTTCAAACCTTTAATAGTAAATATTTCCAGTTTTATGTAATTAAATATTATGTTTTAAATAGAGAATGATTGTTGATTTAGAAGAAAATCATCTTTTAAGTATTATATTATATCATGATAAGTCATGCATTTAGAGACACGTCACCAGAAAGCTTACGTGAGATGAGATTCCTCACATGCAGGTCACGTTCCTAAGTTCAGTCGTGACAATAACAGATGCCCTTGCCTAAGTTCATGCTCCATCTTGAAAGGGCTTAGTTGGGCATCCATTCACAATAAATATATCGGCCGGAGGATACAGCCCCATATCCATCTTTTCCATACTATTCCAAACCCCTTTTTCTAATGCGTGGTCTACAAAAACCCACCTGACTGAATCATATGCTTTGTGGAAATCTAACTTGAGGAGCACATCACTTTTTTGACAGTTTCACAACTAATGAATTGCTTCATTAGAAATAATCACCCCATCTAGGATTTGTCTTCCTTGAACAAAAGCGTTTAGGACTCCCCTACCAAACCATCTGTGACACTTCTCATTCTATTAGCTAACACTATCGAAATGACCTTCTAAACACATACCCAATCATACTTATCAACCGATAGTCTTTGACTTCTCGAACCTTAACCTCATTTGGAATGGGTTACCTAGGTCATATTGGCCTTTCTAGGCATAGAACCTATGACAAAAAAAATCCACAACACATCTCAAGAAATCTTCTCCCACATAATTCCAACATATTTTTTTTATAAAATTGAAATTGTAACCATCTAGACCAGAGCCCTAGAAGACTCACGGTCACAGTCTGTTGACCTCATCAACTGTAGGAATAACTTCAAGTTTTTTGCATCCTCCCTTGATAATTTCCTTACTAGATTTCTTTGGAAGTTAATGACATGCCACTCCTCATGATGATAAAGGTTCTTAAAAAAACCTCTAACTTCGGCTTTTATTGCCCTTAGGGATCTAAAACTCTCGCACCCTCTTAATCAAGACCATTAGTTTCTTTTTGTGCATCGCTGAGGCAATCGAATGAAAGTATTTAGTATTTCTCCTCTCATACCAAATTTGAACTTGTGCTTTTAACGTATGATATCTAGCTAAAGAGACCTCTTTATCACCCTTCTTCTAATTTCTTAGAGACAATCAATAACTCTACCTCAAATTGGAGAATTCTAAGGTCAAAATTCCTAAACATCTCCTTATTCCAAACTTTGAGTAGTGATTTTAAAGCCTAAAATTTTTGAAAAATATCAATATTCCTGTGCTCCCCCTATTCCTCTTTAATGAACTTAAGAAAACCATGGTGGGTAAACCACATATCTAGATTCGGAAATGGCTTAGGGCCCCAATTAACACTCTTAGCTTGAATCAATAGAGGGATATGATGTAATATCCTAGTTTTAAATAAGAAGGTTAGAAAATTTTTTTGAACTAGGAGGGTGCCAATTACCCTTATATGTAGTTCAGGTCCTAAATTTCACTAAGTCTGGATCCTACACGTCCTTGAAGGGCTATATGATAGAAGTCACATTCTTGGGATCAAAAGTCCAGGTAATTGTTCCCAAGAAGAAAAAAAAGTTAAAGAACAATTTTTAATGAATTTTACGAAACCTTTAAACATTTCATTTTTAGCCCACAAGTTTATAAAATCTTAAAAATTCCCAAATTTGAACTAAAACCCAAAATTTGGATTCTGAATTATTGGGATTTTAATTTTTATGATATTTTATTTGAATTTAAATGGAGGTATTTTCTTATTTACATTTATGTTTTAAAGTTAATGGAGAGTAAAATAAATGAGGACATTAACTTAAAATATAAATAAGTGAGTATTGAGATAACCCAGCCCAATACATACCAACACTTGAATTAAAGTTCAAAGTTGAGAAAAAAAATTGGAGAGCACTGTAGCACTCATTTAGTAAGGTGGTGCAGGAGGTGATTTTATACTCTCTAGTGACACTGCGCTCAGCGTCAAAAAGTTAGATAAAAGCCCTATTTTCGGGGTTCAAACCAACAAATATGACCCTTACCCCTAAAACACTAGAAACTTTATCCCCCAACCTCTCTTCACCCACTAAACTCCATTTCTTCCAATTTTTCTTGATTCCAACTCCAATTTTCATTCCTAAGGCTTTCAGGTATGTTATTCTTCGGGTTTTGCTCTCTTTTCTCCATTTCCTTCTTGTTGTTAGGGTGATTTTGATGGTTCCTCATATAGTTCAAGAGATGAAGGTCTTCTGATATGTTAGGTATAGATTTTAGTTCATTAGAGGTTTCAGAGTTTGATTTAGAGTTCTATTGACTCCATGGCAGATAAGGTGTCATTCTTGCTTCCCAAAATCCAGTTGGTACTTTTCCTGCATCTTCCACCACTCCAAGTGAGTGGGTTCAAACCTCTGACCTCTATATTGGTCATTATAGTTTTTTTCATCAAAACATGAAAAAGACTATGATTTTAGAGTTTATTTTGTAACAGTTACGATCCTTGTTATGAAGTGATTTTGAAATAGCATAACTGTGTTCTTGAAAATGCAGGATCATATTTGCTATAATGATTTTAGGTAAAATTGCTTATAATTGCAATTGCTTGAAATATATGATTTTTAGAACAATTTTTATGTTGAACTTATTTTGAAGGTGATTCCTGGAGAACCTTATGATTTTTAGAAATGTTATTATGGTTCTAGAATTCCTAAGCTAGTGAAAGTTTGATATTTAGAATGGATTTATAAACTTATACATAAAGGAATTTTAGAATATGAATCTTTGTGTGACTTGGAACAGTTGATGGCTACATATTCTGTGGATTGAAACCATAGTGTCTTCAATAGGTGATCCCTTGGATATGATTTCATAGCCACAAGTTATGCTAAGGTTAAGTTTAGAGTTATATGAATTCAGAGCTCTCAGAATAATTAATGATTTTATGATTTCCAAGACTGTTTATTTTATATGATTGAGCTTTAGAACCCTAGGATAGAAGACTTTATGAAAATGTTGTGAAAGGTTAGTGTAGAATAGGGAATTATTGAAAGGAACAAAGCTATAAGTCAATGACAGCTAATTTGTTAACCTTGGTACCAAGGCCCATGAGAGGCAATTTATCCATATAATAAATCAGTCCACAAGAAATGCGATTCACGAGGAACCGTTATGATTCTTGTTAGGGCTCTTGTTTACAAGGAACCAATTTTCAGTTATAAAGATTATGTTCTTTTAGTAATTTGGATGAAACTACAGATGATTTGATGATTCCAGTAAATCTATGATTTTATTATTATTCTGTAAAATAAACATAAATGATTTGTGAATGCCAGATTATTAGTATTTATGTATTTCCCTTTCTTGTCCCATGTATGGTTGTGGGTGAGCATCCATTCACTGAGTTTTGGTTACAAAACTTATCCTGCTATTTGATTTCATTTTTTCAGATAGAGTAGCTCCTCAGATTCTTCTTAAGCTTTCTCCCGAGCGGCATTAAAGTATCAGCCGATAAGTTTCACATGGGTGAATTCATTGTGTATAAAGTAGGGTGCTCCATGTAGATGAGGTAGGATCTGGACCATAGTGCATGATTTATGTTTTGCAATATGATGTTATGGGCGTATTTATACGATTTTGCTACTTATAGAGGTTTTGTATATGATAGACTTTTTTTATACTTGTTGACATCATAATCAAGACTTCAGAAAACAAAATATGAGACTTCATTTGGAAATTCACGACTATATGTTTTAAAAGCAAGTGATTTGTATGTAGAGAAAATTTTATAATTCAAATAGTTTTGTAATTTTCTATGCATATAGAGAAATCAGGTCACGAGGCTTATGTGGGAATGAGATTTCTTCATGGGTCACGTCCAGGTAAAGTCTTGACATATGATTTGACAAAGAACATCTTAAACCCGACAGACTAAGATTCTTAAACAACTAGCACCAAAATGGATCAAAAAATACCATGTCTCTCCTATCAGGATTAACCTCAAGCCAAGTAAATTTCCTCATAGATAAGGGCAACTCGATTAACCCCATATCATCAATCTACTCTAAAAATTCCTCCATGCTTCTAGACATTCCAACACTACCTTTCTTATCCTCAAGATATCTAATCTCATTCAAGTCGCCCATTAGCATTAGCGGGACCTCAAGGGATGTTTTAATTTATCTTAGTCCATTTGTATTTTGGTTTTTCCTTCACTATCATGATAACCATATGCTACTCCTAATGCTACATCTTTATCAAATTCCTTAAGATTGCCATTTATGCAGACCCATCTTTCCCCTTCTTAATTGACATACAAGACAAAAGTATCCTCCCTGCGCATCAATAGTAGCCCAACATACATCGTCAGAAATCCACAAGCCTCCCCTAAGCATTATCGACATATAATGGTTAAGAAAAAAGAGCTGTTAATTTATGATAGTCCAAGTTTTTATTAATTCTTTAATTATGAAGCCACTCATATGGGATTGGGAATATGGTATTGAAAGAAATTATTCACAAAGACAGAGTGCATTTGAAGAGGGTGAGAATAGGGCAAGGGCTAAAAATGATTTAGTGAAAGATTATTTTTTGTCTTTTCATAAAATTTGTGAGAATAAATTTTTAATTTAAATAATTTCAAAAAAATCAACAATATTCTCTCTCATCTACTATTTTTACTTCTATTAGAAGCCCTGGTTATAAAAAAAATAGAAAAATTAATTATTTTTTATTTTTATTTTTCTAGAAGCAAACCCTAAGCCCTAAACAACAATTAAATCCCATAAGTACTTTTTATTAGAAATAATTGATATTTTTTTTCTCTTCTAGAAATTTATCCAACGAGCTCAATAATAAATTACAAGTAATTTGAGACATGATGTGGCATTTCAAGTTCAGTTTAAAGTAATGAGTACGAAATGTTAATATATGCCAAGATCAAGAAATATTTTCCAAATGGATGAAAGATTATTAGAATTGACATTTTAACCCCAATCAAATTACCGCTTTATTATTATCTTTTGATAAAATTAGCACTTTATTTTGCAAGAAATTGAATATATAACCCCTCAGCTAAATTGAGGAAGAAAAGAAGAAAAGGAAAGGTTTAGTCTATACCTTTCCATCCTTTTTATTTTTTGGTCAATACCTCTCCCTGGTTTAAGATAGAGAAATTTTTGGGTAAACACTCAAATTGGTCATGACAATTTCTTCGATGGACAAATTAATCCATAACAATTGTAAACACCCAAATTGATCTCTCATAATTGTAAAAATATGACACTATGAGTCCCTAAGGGCTTATCAAGTCTGAGTCAGAGGCGATGAAAAAACTAGCTAAGAGAAGGTGAAGCTCGTTCGAGAGGAAATAGAGCTCGATTAGGGGAGGCGAACTTGGCTGAGGAGGAGCTCGGAGACAGGTGGGTGAGCTGGTCATATGCCGAATCGATCTTGGCCACCTGTAGTGAAGCATTGCCTAGTCTCCAAGCTCTATTTCCTCTTCATAAGCTCAAGCTTCTCTTAGCTCTTTTTATTCTCTCTAGTCTGGGCATTGACAAGTCATCAGGAACCTATAATGTCCTATTTTAACAATTGTGAGGAACAATTTGGGTGTTTATATTGTTAGGATCAATTTGTCCATAAAAAATTTATCAAGGGTCAATTTGGATGTTTATGAAATTTTTTCCTAAATCACCCAAAACCTTTTTACCATTGTTCTAAAGATTGGATTGAGAACAGTTGATCACAGGTGAACCAGGAACCTGCCCTTTTCCCGTTCGGCTATGACCAAAAAACCAATAGTTTGAAAACCGGTCAACAATCGGGAAAATTGGTCAAAAATCAGTGAACTGCCCAAACAAAAGCGGTTCAAGCGATCCAATGGTTCCATGAAAAAAAAAAAAAAAGCTTATGAAGAAGAAGAGAAGGCGCAGGAAAAAAAAAAAACGGATGCAAGTCTCCTTGCTGTTGATGTGCTACATGAAAGAGAAGGATGCCACTGCCGATTCCCCCGAGTAGTACTCTATCCGCAGCCACTGTTCACGCTGCATTCGCTTGCACTGTCACAGGAAATGAGGAAGAAGAAACATGACTTGTTTGTTACAGGGAAACAAATGGCTTTCTCTGGCCAGCCATTGCCCACGTGATTTCTCATATCACATTACAGGGAAATCTTCATTCTGATTGGTGCTTGAGACCACCCTCGTCACTTTCCTCAATTTTGATAAAAAGATGACTTGTTCGTTTGATTTTTTGGGTCTAGAAGAGATGGCTTGTTTGTCTAACTAGTAGTAGACTAGGCTTGTGTGTCTGGTTGGTTTTATGGGACCTTCGTTCCTTTATATATGTCAGACCAAAAACGAAAAAGGACGTGGTAAGTGGTTGACAAAAATAAAATGTGCTCCGTGGGCTTGTTTATGTATAAGTCACTTTTTCTTCCAATGAAAATAGTTACTTTTCATAACAAAATTTTCTGAAAAAAAAAGTAATAATTTTATTAATACAACCCAAAATTATATTCTATAATAGAATTTATTATATTTGTCCAAAAAAATTTAAAATTTTTTAAAAAATATATATATTTATCTATTTTTAAATGTAAATATATATTTTATTATATAAGTTATATTCTGATTTAATCCAGTTAAATCTCTAAACCTTTGAACTGATACCTCATCTAGTTCGATACATGGTTTGGTTTTCAAAACCTTGCTTTTTACTGTCAGGGGTGCTTATCAATCTAAGGGTTTCAATCGAACTCAACTAATAAAACATGGTTGGATTTGAAACTATGAAATACGAATATACTATTTAAATTGTAATGTCTACATATTGAACATGTATTTGCATCAAATTTTACATGACTCATCAATGACATAAATTTATATATATTCAAATTAAAATTTTTTTTCTTACTCTAACATAAAAAAAATACAATATAGACAAGATTATAAAAAGGAAATAATACATAACTTTTTGAGTTTATAAAAAAATAAAGCAGTGAAACTTTTATAAATGATATTTTGAATAATATATAATTTTTAAAAAATTTTAATTTTATATATATATATATATATATATATATATATATATGTAATATCTGTATTATATTATTTTTCAATTTTAGTGTATCTCTAATGTTCATATTATGCCACGTATTAGTGCCTGTGTTTCATATATTTGAATTAAGTGGAATGCAACTTGTATAAAACATGTGCGAATGGACTGTTTTGTAAGCCTTGAACTATTGTTAGACAAATTACTAACGACCACTAAAATTAGGCACAAGATATCTTTTATAATTATGAATGCCACATTACACAAAATATAAGGATATTAGATATGATATCACTTAAAAACCTTGGAGAAATTAAACTATGATTGAGAGAATGAAAATGAAGGAAGTGATAAGGAGTGATAATGCCACTTATATAACTATTATTTGGAAGTAATTTTAGAAAAGAAAATAGCATGACTAGTAAGAGATAATGTATCCCTCTTTTACCATTCAGAACCAAACTTTTTTAACCTTCCAAATTAAGGGATCAAAAAGGAAATGAATGCAATATCCAAATAAGGGTAACATAATATCTTTCATTCTATTCCTTACTTTTCTTTTCCATTTCATTATTAGTCATTCCTTTTTATCATCTACAAAACTCTCAGTAATAGCCTTAAATGTATATTTTACTCATTAACAAAAATGTGCGATATACATTGCCTAACATTGGAAAATGTCAATGTAATTTACCACTACTTCTTATTGGTCTCCAAATGTTTTCCCCGGACTAAAGAGCAAATTATTTTAAAGGACAAAAATGAATATTTTATTTTAAAAAAAAAAACCTTCATTTTCCTCCTATTGTCTGTCTATTTTAAACATCCAAATAAAAGCAAGGTTAAACCCTCTATTCTCCCTCCTTCCCTTAGCCTTTCAGTCCCCTTGATATCTTCCATGTCTTTTCCATCTTAACTCTCAAACACACCCTAGTGATGAAATCAGAGCTCCGGTCATTCCCCCCTCCATATAAAACAAGTAACCAACACTCATTCCAAACAATGTTACACATGAAAACCTCTTCCCCTTAATTTTGAGACTGGTTGCTCTTTTCTCAACTTAATACAGAAGCACATACAATTTCCTACGCCAAGAACGTGCTTTCATCCCAGTTTACATCAGATAGAGAGAGAAAAAAAGAAGAGAAGAGTAGAGAAGATGGGGAAGAGAGAGAGAGAGTTGTCAATTTAAAGCCCAACTTCAAAAAGCATTCTGGTTTTACAATTCTGCAAAGCAATTACAAAGTTAAGGCTCCAGATACAACTTTATTTCAGAGACTGGACAAAAGTACCGTAATGTAAACAACATATAGGGAGCAACCAATTCTTAATAGTGATGGCTGAAATAACATCACCAGACCTCAGGACGCAACTCACCACTTGCTGGGGGCATCCATCTCCCAGAGTGATAGACACTTTCACCAACTTTCCAACCGGGTACATCCTTCATCACTTCTGCCTCATACTCCAGATATTTATGCCACTCTTTTACAAATCTAGAGAAAGAGACAAATAAAGTGGATATGTTTAATGGTTAACGCTTAGCAGACTGACTTCTACAAGTCTAATCATGAAAGAGATTTGGAGAAAGCATCTCATACCTCTCGTCCTCCTCAGCCTGGAGCACAGGCAGTATGGCTCGGCGGGCAGCATATTTTTCTTCCTTCAGTGCCCTATAGAAAATGAAACATTTTGATGCATCAGCTTTAGCTTTTGGGAGGGAAGTGACAGAAACCTAACAAGTTGCATTCTTCCCTAGAAAACTTATAACACACCCCAACCACAAAACGGTCATGAGGCAACAGGAAGAACATCAAAAGCTCATATTTTCATCACGGTAAGTAAATAACTAAGAATATGCACTTCTTTTTGCATGGCTCATGACCGAGAATATGCCCTGATTTCTATTCCCTTTTATATTGTCAGTGACTTGTTAGATAAATCTGAACCTGATACATTCAACTGGACAAAATCAATCTAAGCAATGATAGTAGTTCCAAAAGAAACCTGAGGTTTACTTCTTTTACAATAATATATATATATATAAATACATACAATGTATGCTAGAATCAAATTATACCTGTGTAACTTTAAACAATTGTTATACAATTGAACAACTTTTTATTGGATAAATTTCAAATTACATGATTAATCTAAATTGAATAAAATTTTAATCTAAAATTGTTTGGTATAATTTTTATTTACATCAAATTAATGTAATAAATACACTTAAAATGAACAAAAATACGAGTTACATCAGTACATTCTAATCAATGTTCAATTTTTATAAAATTTGGCACAAATGAGTTTTATGATAGGTAATTATAATTCAACAGTTAGATTAACAAAAAAATTAATTTATAGAAAGTTATTAATGGTGTAGCTATGCTTAAAATTACACAATTTGATTCTAACCCTATATATATATATATATGAAAATTTTTTTTTGTATTTTCTAGTGTTTAATGTGGAAAATATTTACACAACATTTTTTGTTGCGGTGCACAAAAGCATCTTTTAGACACATTCTCCTGTCTTTGGAATAAGAGTCAAAAGGGAAAAATGTTTCCTGGCCTACTGAGACAACCCATTGAAGGAGGGGAAAATGAAATCTCCTTTTCCTGCATAAAATGATTTCACCAGAAAAAACTTCTTAGAAAAGTACTTTATCATAAAATTGTTTTTCAAGTAGCTATTTTCTACTGAAAAAATTTTCCACTATCAAGTTATTTTCTATAAGCACAAATGGATCCTTGATTGCTTTCTCCTAACTGCATTAAGTATAGCATTTTTGCACTATAAGACTTATATAAAACCATATTGTTATGAAAATATAAAGTGGAAATCAAGGATGCAGTTACAGCATGAAGAAAACAAACAAGACTAAATTGATTGGTAATAGAAAACCGGAATCTAAGCACAAGAAGTTGAAGAAAACCTCCGTATATTCCTGAGAGACTGAATTCCAGTGGGGAAATCAGCTTAGAATCATGGATACAATTGACCAAAAAGAAAAGAAAAGCCCTGGGCAATTAAAGGAGCCCTTCACCCTCCCAATTCTACTCTAATTTTCTGACTACCTCTATCCCCATCCCCAAATCATGCAACTCCATTCTCTCTCCTAGCTCCCCTTGCCAACTCAGCTGAGTTGGTTACAATTTGTGCCCCCCAATACTCCCTAATTCTCTCTATGTTTATTCCCTCTTTCCCCTTCATTCATACACTTCGGGATGTTGGGCTCCTAACAATTTGGTAAGGGTCACTACTCGCTAGTTCAAGCCCACACCCCAAAGGTAAAGAAAATGCACTCTGCAGTAATCATTTTGAAACCCAAGAATTGAGTGCTCAAAATATCAATTACCATGATCAAAATAAAAGCCTTCGCTTTCTTCTTAGAAGACACTTTACCCTCTATGTAATCTTCCCTCTCTCTCTTTAATATATTTATTTTTATATCAAAAACATAATTAAATATACAAAACACTGTGTTGAAAATGTTACCTGCTTATCATTCATAGTTTTAATTTTGCAATTTAAGACTTAAGTGGGTAAATGTTCTATACCAATTTTCTTTTTACTTCAAATTTAAGATCTAAATATGCCATAGTTGTCAATGGCGGATGACGGCTCACGCGGTGGACCAAAAATCCACCATTTAAGATTGCCATTTGACAATCATGAAATATGCACATGCATATGATTTAATGTATAGATGTCCACAACTCCTCAATGCAGAGTGTTTTTTTATTTTAAAAATTGGACAACTTTCATATCTATAAGCTCCAAATTGAAGGCACACACAGGAGTATATGTCCAGGGTTCAGGTCATATTAACAACTTCCTGATTTAACCTCTCACTCTCCCCACCATAAGAAGAAAAGCACCTCAGCTAAAGAGAACCCCAAAAGAAAACTGAACTTCATATCCTAGCAAAAACCTTCAAATTCAAATTTAGGGAAGATATAAGCAACAGAAAATAGCGATAAAACTGCTAGAAAGCATATTTATTTTCACACCCTCCTATCCCTTTTCTCAAAGTCCGCCTGCTGTGGAATATATAAGGGCTTTCATGTGCAAACCATATCTTTTCCTTTAATCAAAACTCCAAAGCAACTTGTTATCTCCAGTACATTCCTTTATATTTTCTATTGTTTCCACCCTTTTATATGTGTACAACGAACAAAAAACCTAGCACGGTTTGAGAAAAACCAGATCAAGATCATCAACAGAACAGTAACCAACATGCAATTCCAAATCACAAGGACACCCACATATTGCTTCAACAACAATCACCAATCTCTTCTACCATTTTACACCTTCACCTCCAATCACAAAGAGGCACAAGAGCCAAAATGACAAGAAATTGCACGCGGCCAATCAAGTAGACTGGCAAAGAATCTATAATTGATCTACCCTACTTCAAGACCGTGCAAACAATAGGTAACTAGATCAATATCTAAACCCTACATAAATAAAAGCTATTTCGAAAAACCCAATTCGGCAAATCAACAGTTAAACACTATTCATAGACCTAAAAAGTTGAAGGCACTAGAAACCGAAACTCAATCCTTCCAGAAATCAATATGGGAACTAGATTTTTTGGGAACATCATCGAAAACATGTCACTCAATGGCCCATCCCGATTCTTCGGAACCCAATTCAAGGACCATCAAAATCCAGAGAATTAGGGATCACAAAAATCAAACATCATCATTGATCACCGAAACATCACAAAGAGACAGTTTTCCTGAAACTCATCAAAATCGAAAACCAAAAAACAAAAAGAAGATAAAAACAAAGAATTGAAATAATAATAATAATAATAATAAAAGACGAAATTAAAAAATTGGGTAGTGACCTTCGGATCTGGTTACCCTGGCCGACCCGGTACATGCCCCAGGAGAAGGCACCGAAGGCAGTGAGGAAGATGGCGAGGGCGCTGGGGCCTGTGTTCGGGATGCGGCGGGCGAACCGGACAGGGGCGAACCCGCCAGGGGGCGGACCGTCCTGGAGGACCGGCATGTCCTTCACGCTCGCCATCCCTGGCTTCTTCCTAATCGTGGCCTCCGTCATATTTGCTCAGTTTTTTTGTTAGTGTTGCTGCTGCTGCTGGTGGCTCTTGTGCTTTGGGGACCTCAGTGCTTCCTTCTTCAAAGAAAAACTACTGCTGCTAACTGGAAAATGGCGTGGTGTGGTGGGACAGAATGGGCTTGGATTTCGGGTTAGCCCGTGAATTTTGTGCGGGGTTAAAAGACCCGCTTGCTTTGGGTCAAGGTTTCAAAGCGGGTCAATTGGACCTATTTAAACGGGCCAGGACAGGTTCGCCCCAAAAAAGAGCCACGTAAAAAATAATAATAAATACAAGAGCCGGGCCAAAATTAATTTATGAGAAAATTACACTACTCTCCATTGAAATATAATGTACTTATACTAAAAACTCTTTTATTTTATAAAACTATCATTAATATCTTTGAGATTCACTAAGATTGAATCAGAAATGTTCTTCAGCCTGGATATAATGTTACACATTTCTTTTTATAAAACTATCATTGATATTTAAGATTCACTAAGATTATATCAGAAATGTTATTCTAATACAGAAAAATGAGTGTTTGAAATTTGAAATTTGATTTGGAAATGAAAATTCCAATTTTGTAAATTTTTTCTAAAGATTTTGTAGTAAGGTTTTAAAATAATCTTTTGAAAAATATAAATTTTAAGAAAATGACATGTGATAGAGCATTTATTGTGATTGCTTCTTAAATATGATTTAATTAATTGTGTATTCACAAAAGATTTAAAAAAATACTTATTTATCATTAATGATTGATATAATTGATATTTAATAATTAATTATGATTTCTGGTCATATACGTAAAATTAATTTTTGCAGGAAAAAGTTTAAATTACGTACCAAAACTAATTGTAACTGATTTACCCACACACAAAAATGAAAAAAAAAACTTATTTATGATCGATGATTGATATAATTGATATCTCATAATAATTAAGAAAATTTATTTATTCTTTATTTTTCAATATATATTTAATGTAGACTCATTTTGATTATGACACTTTGTCAATTAATTATGATATCATATTGAGTGGATCATTTATCTTGGATTCTTTTTGTTTTCTATTTTTCCTTATTTTAAGTGGATCCTTTAATCCATTTATCCCTTTTTCATTTATCCTGATCATTTATATGTTGATCTTTGTCATTTTGCATTCACCATTTAAATGATCATCTGTCATTATGTTTATATCAAATGTATTCTAGTTGATCCTTTAAACATGTTTTAATGATATATTAAAAATGTTTATATCATTATAATAACAAAATGAAATTCACATATGTTTCATTCTTATCATCCTTACACATTTTGTAATGAGGTAGTAGGGTAGGAGGTTACTTGGGGATTGTAGATTTCATGAAATAGCCTTCCTTTCTTTCCTGCTTGCCTTGATACATTTTGGAATGGAAGGTGGGGTCCTACAAGCACTCCACCAAAGGTATCAATAAGGGTCTTAGGTTGTAGTCTGTGTATGGATTTGAATGCATACCTATTTGTTTTTGAATACCCATTAAATAGGAGGCTTGAATGCCCAATACCATGACCCCCATATCCCTGTATGTTGTTAGTGGGCTCGTGCATGGATTGTGCAGGTGAGATTGTGGGTCCTGTGCTAAAGGGGATGAGACGTGGCCTTAGCCCTATAAGGTAGAAAACGGTAGGCGTGAGCAAAGTGTCAAGCCATCCGCCTTCTACCCCAGACTCTTAACATATCAAGAACGCCTATGGTCTTGGGCCTTCATTTTGGGTCCCTAATATGGGGTTGTTTTTTGGGCCTTATGTGAGAGCCCATGGTGCTGGGTTGTAATAGTGCCCTAACTCAGCATTCAATTACCAATAATTGGATGTTGAGTTTAAGGTCTATTTAATAAGATCCGAAATGGGTTTGGCCTCGAATTCTGTTCTCCTCGGCATTTTTGGGTTACTTTCGTCTTTGTTTTTGGCAGGGGACTCCGGCCTAGTTGGTGAGCTTGTACGAAATTGACGAGTTCCAAGAAGGGTTGTTAGCCAATTGCGAGATTCGAGGCGATTTTGATGCTTCTCTGGCGTGGGTTGCATCAAACATCTTGTCCCTTGACATTCCCGTGACACGTGTTGAGTTGCGCCTTCCCCGAGGTGTTGTAATGAATAGTCTGTGACAAATTGACCAAGATTCACCAAGATGCCCCCGAATGTTGAAGCGAAGTGAAAGTTCTACCCCGCGTATTTTTCTCATTCCCGTCTTTTTCTTTTCTTCTCATTTCAACCATTGTCCTCATCTTCTTTCTAACTTTGCTCCAAGAACATCTCCTTTTTCGATCATCTTCTCCTACAAGCATTGTAAGGTTTTGGTTTCTTCCTATCTCTAGTAAGTCTTTTATTCCCTTATTGTTTTTCCTTTGATTCCTTGTTGTGTCTATTTCCACCATCCCTTTACTTTTGCTTAGTCATGTGGTAGTCTGTCTCCCGATGGCACTGCCGCCTTTCTTTGTGTGGCATTGTCGTGGCCCATTGCACTTGAGGCGTTTTTGGTGGCCCTGCTAGGCCTTGTTTGGATGAAGGGGGCCTAGCCTTATTTTCTTTTACTGGATTTTCATAGTTTTACCACGTTTTAGGCGTTTCGTGGCTTATTGTCATCGCCACACCCTGTTTAGAATAGGGAACCACCATAGGCTATTTATCTACCGTTTATTTTATTTTTCCTATTTCTGATTTCCAATCTTAGATGCATGGTGGTTTCCCTTGTTGTAAGTTATGGGGAAGCATGAGGTTAAGGTTTCCAAGGTTCTATGCCCTCCAACGATTCTCACGGAGATTACCTTTACCATTTTTCAGAGGAAGTGCTTGGAATCCTTTCTTTGGTGAGTAAGGAGTATCTCTCGCTTTCCGCATAACACCCGTATATGCTCTGACCCAAAGGATGAGCCCAGTATTTGAAGTCGCGGGACCGATGAGAACCTCATGCGCCTGGGTGATAATGATTTCCAGGACATATGGATGAATGACATCCTTTTTGATAAACTAGGGGTCCGAGTTCCATTTTCGATTTCCAAATCACGATTCTCCATGAGATCAACAGCCCTTCGCAATTGCACCCGAACAGCTGGCCATGATCCTGGGCTTTGAGATTGTGTGTGACTTTCTTGGATTCCATCTTTCCTCGAGCCTTCCTCTACCTTTTCATTTTTACAAAACTTTCTAGCGGTTCATGAATCTCCTTCTAGGACATGTGAATAAGAAAGTTTTGAATCCTATGAAGAGTCCCTTAATCACTTTAAGGAGTTTTATTTTAAGGTGCAAGGGGTTCCGCACTACTAACCATTCTTTGTTGGAGGTCTCTGGGGTTCAAGTTTCGAGACTTTTGGACTCTTGCCCCCGATCTTCAAGGATAACCGACGATTTGCTAAATCCCTATGAGCAATCCGTGGTTCAGTTTTTTCTTCACTCGTGGAGGTACAACCTTCTTAGTTTAAAGAGGACTTTCGTTTCACCCCCAAGGCTATGACAGCCTTGTCTGGTCGTCTTTTGGTTTCATTGCTTTCTGTCTTTGCTTATTTGATTCTTGTTGTTTATAAACTTATGTTTGTTCCTACTTTTGCAGGTGAAATGGCTTCGCACTAGTTTTAGAGCCCTACGGTCCTAGGTCCTGAGAAAAAAAGGAACTACAAGCTCTCTCAAAATCTAGAGCCAGAATGACTCTAGCTCCTCACTCCGTCCTCAGAAGGTTCCGAGCAACTTGATCCCAAGAAGTAGAAATTGAAGCTTACTGCGCTTCTCCTAGAATGGTAAAAGTCCAATAGGTCATGGGTCTACTTCTTCCCAATGTAGAATCCTAGGGTGATGTGGAGGACGGATGCTCCGACCGAGAAGGACGGGAAAGGAACCACATTATTCTCCAACGATTTTCCTTTTCGACTTTCATTAACAAGCATCTATTCCTGAGAGGACACACCACCAGAATAGAGTTCCACCCTCAAAAACCGCTTCAGTGGGGTCAGCACTATGTTCTTTGGGCCATGGCCCTTCTTCGCCGCAATGAGGACCTTGCTTCTAATCCGCTTAATCTTGAGAAGAGCAAGATGACCTCTACACGGAGCTTGATGGTGAAAAGGAGCACATAGAAAATATTAAGGTGTCTATGAACGAGTACATTAATGACAAAAATGACTTGTTTTCCTGAGTTGAAACTCCTGAAAAGTGCTGGGTGATCTAAAGCCGTAGTTTGTGGCTTTACATAATGAAAAGGATTCTTTGATCTCCTCCATGACTTCCCTTAAGTAGGATAAAGAGAAGGTTACTAAGTAGGTGTCCAATCTTAAAGCAAAGAATAAGAAAATCGTGTTCGATCGGGAGCAAAGCTTTATAGAGATCTTCAATAATACCATGGCTCAAGTAAAGGTTTTGTTCCCAATATTGACTTTTGAAAGTCAGGATCTTCCACGAACCTGCCTGTGTGACCATTTTAAATCTTGTATTTTTCTTTTTGTTCTAACCCTTAGAAGTTGTAATTTGTGAATATTGTATGCCGGTTGCTAGTTTTTGTGTCTTTCCCATGATTGGATACTTTGCTCTTAATGTACGACCTCCATTTTCAAACTGCTCTATTTCGCTTAATTACCTCAATTGATTTTCTATAAGCTTTAAAAATTTGAACGAGTTTGAATAATCTATTGGGTAAACAACCTCAGATGTTAAGTTATTTGTACCTAGTAAAATTACCTCAGATTAACATTTTCCATAGGTTTTAATTTAGACGAGTTAAAATTACCTATGGGGTTACGTCACTCTCGATTTTATATAATTTGGACCCAATTTACCTGAGATTATTTTCCTTAGATTTAAAGATTTGAACGAGTTAAAATTGCTTACATGGCTATGGCCTCCGATTTCTAACAATTTATACCCGATTTATTAACTTCGTCCAGGATTCATTTTCCTTAGGTGAATTTAGCGAGTTAAAATTACCTATGTGGTTATGACCTCCAATATTAGGTAACTTGGACCCGTTTACAGAAATTGATAAAACTCAAATGAACTAATCACTTTTATTAATGCTCAAAACCAGGTGGCTTTTTGTCTAGCCCAATGTGCTTAGATCCAACCTCACTAAACTTCCTCAAAAAACCCAGGAGGAAAAACCCAAGGTAGGAAAAAGAGTACCCAATTTCCACGCGATTTATACAAGATATTCATACATTGTATCTTTTGAGGTTGTTAGCATTCCACGACCGTCAAACTTCCTTTCCATCTACTGTTCGAGCTTATAAGCTCCCTTGGCTAGCACTCGTCAACCCAGGATGGGCCTTCCCAATTGGCTTGCTAGCTTTCCTTGTGTTGGCGGGGAGGTCCAATGTTACCATGGTAGAGAACAAGGTCACCCTGGTTGAAGTTTCTTGGGATCACTCCTTCATTGTACCTCCTTGTGATTCTTCTTTTTAACTCTATTTCCTGGAGGTAGGCTTCCTCTCTTATCCTTTCAATAAGGTTAAGTTCCTCCCTTCTTCAAGTTTCGTTTGTTCCTTCAAAGTAGGATAGGATCCTGGGCTTGATTCTCCAATCTTTATTGAGATAGCATCTCTCCATAAACCAGTTTGAAAGGCGTTTCCTGATTTGAAGAGTGAAGTGTGGTCTTGTGGCCTTACAGAACATTTCCTAGCTCATCTATCCAAGACCTCTTTGCTTTATCAAGCCTTTTCTTGAGCCTCTACGATATAATTTTGTTGGCTACCTCGGCCTACCCATTAGCTTGAGGATGCTCAACCAAGGTGAAGTGCCTGAAGATCTTTAGGTCTTCCAACAACTTTCAGAACTTCGATCTATAAATTATGTTTCGTTGTCCGTTACTATGGACTTCAGAATCCAGAACCTAGTGATGATGTTCTTCCACTCGAATTTCCTGATTTTGCGGCCACTATGGTGGAGAGGGGTTCCACCTCGATCTACTTGGTGAAGTAATCCACAGCTATTACTATGTACTTGACTTTCCCCAAACAAGAAGAAATAGTCCAAGAAGGTCCATTCCCCATTTCTCAAATGGCCATGTGGCCGTGATTGTTGTAATTTCTTCAAGGTGCCACATGGAAATGGGAATGCTCTTGGCATTTTTGGCAAGTTTTGATGAGCAGGCGCTTTGGGTTAAAGGGGCCAATGATAGCTAGCTTAGAGAACTTTCAGAGCAAGTGCATGTCCTCCAGGGTGATTTCTAGCTATTCCCTCATGAATTTCTTAAAGCACGTATTCAGCTTGTTCCTTGTTCAGGCACTTAGACAATGGCTAGAGAGTCCTTTTTTATATAGCTAGCCATTGATAATGGTGTAATGAGGAGCTTGATAGGTCACTTTCCTTGCCTTCTTCGGGTCATGGTAGGGTTCTAAGTTTAAGGTACTCCAAGATCCTTATGGCCCAGCTTGGGGCTATCTCAATGATCCGACCTCCTTTCCATCACAATGCTTGGCTGCATGAGTGTCTCCAGTTTGAGGTTTGCGTTGTTTCCCTCTGGCTTGGTACTTGCCAACTTCGATAAGATGTTAGCCCTAATATTCTCCTCACGAGGTATATGTTATACTCTGACTTTATCAAAGTTTGAAAACAAGCTCTTTACTATTTCCAGGTAGAGTTTCAACATCGGATCCGTGCTGTGTATGTTCCTCCAACTGGGAAGTTATGATTTGAGAATCACTACATACTATGAGCTCCTTGATGCCCATGTCTTTTGGTAGATTCAACCCCACTATGATTGCTTCGTACTCGGCTTGGTTGTTGGAGGTGGTGAATTCAAAGTTGACGGACATCTCGACCTAGACCTTGTCGTTTCTTCCAACATTACCCTAATTCGCTACCCAGAAGATTTGATGATCCATGCACGTACAAGGTCTAGACCTTGGAGTTACTCTCCTTGTCATCTAAAATTCTCTGATGAAGTCCACTAATGCCTGGGCCTTGATGGCTATCCTCGGCTCAAAGCGGATATCAAATTTTGAGAGCTCGATAGAACAAGCAATCATCCAACTTGTAAGGTCGGGCTTTTGGAGGACTTGCCTAACTAGCTGAATCAGTTCTTACTAGGATGCTGGGATTGGAAATATTGCCTTAGTCTTCGAGCTGTGAGACTAGGCAGAAAATGACTTTCTTGAGCTTCTGATATCTATCTGGACCCTTGCAAGGCCTTGCTTGTGAAATATACTAGTTTCTAGTTTTTGGTTTCTTTTCTATTAATGCCCTCCTCGTGCCTCACTTACAAAAGATAGAGCACTAGACTTCTCTTATTTCCAATTTTGACAACGTCGGGCTCGCCAAGTATTTCTTGAAACCTTGAAAGGCCTATTCACACGTTTTGTCCATTCAAAGCTCTTCCCTTCTTTAGTAAATCGAATAGGGCAACGAATTATATGCTGATAGTGATAGGAATCTTCATAGGGACATCACCTTCATATGAGCTTCTGTATTTCCCTCACGGAAGTGGGGCTTTTCATTTCTATTATGGCCTGGCATTATTCCGAGTTGGCGTCTCTCCCTCTATGAGTAAGCATGGATCCTAGGAACTTATCCGCGTCTCCTGTGAAGGCACACTTCGAGGGATTTAGCCTCATCTGGTGAGCATGGATACAATAAAATATTTTTTCTAAGTCTGATATAGGTTTCCGGTTCCGCCATCTTTACTAACATGTCGTCAATATAAACCTCCATCTTTCCTCCAAGGTGGTCCCTAAATATTCTGTTCATCAACCTCTGGTAAGTGGACCCCTCATTCTTGAAACCAAATAGCATGACCTTGTAACGGAGTTAGCCATGGGCGTGATGAATGTTGTTTTCTCCTTGTCCTCAGGTTCATCGATATTTGATTGTAGCCAGAATAGGCATCCATGAAGCTTAAGAACTTGAAACTGGAGGCCGACTCAACAAGGCTATCGATACTTGGTAGCGAGTACAGGTATTTTGGGTAGGTCTTGTTCAAGTCGATGTAGTCCACGCACATACGAAGCTTCCACTTACTTTCGGGACTAGTACGATGTTGGACAACCAAGTGGGTAGAACACCTCCCTAATGAATCCAACTTTAAGTAGCTTGGATGTCTACTCTAGAAAGGATTTTGTCTTTTCCTACATCTGTCCGCTTTTGTGCTACCGGCTTGGAGCCAGGGTAGACTGAAGGTGGAGCCTCATGACCTGGGGCTTATCCAGGCATATCAGCGCGGACCATGCAAAAAGGTCTATGTTGGCTCGAAGAAACTTGGTCAGTGCTTCCTTTTGAGGCTGGGAGATACTTATTTATCCTTGTTGTGTTGCCTAGATTGTTTCTGATTTGAATCTCTTCTAGCTCCTCCCTCTAATTTGGGCCTATTATGCATTTTCTGGCTTCACTTATCTAGGTCAACCATCATGATATTCTGGGCTCCTTGTTCTTCAGCTTTCTTTTTTTTTTTTTTTTCCTTAGGACTTCAGGGTTGGCGTTATAACACTGCTAGCCACTAATTGGTTGCCTTTGATGACCACCATGCCTTCTTCAGAGGGAAATTTCATCACCAAGTGAGGGGTTGACACAATAGCTTTGAGCTTGTTGATTGTTGGCTGTCTTATTATCACATTGTATGTCGAGGGACAATCCATAATGAGGACTCCATAGGTACTATCTTTGCATCTGGTTTTGCACCAATGGTGACGCGGAGTGTTACAAAACCTTCCAGTTTGGCCATGGCGGCCAAGAATCTGATCAACTTGTCGGTAAGTGCGGAGATTAGAATCTTCAGGCCCAGCTTCTTGAATGCATGTTTGAACATGAGATCTCTGAGCTTCCCTAGTCCACCAGGATTCTCTTCACCTCGCGTTCAACATTATTCTAGAGATTACCATTAGATCATCATGGCCTGGATGATTCGGGGCTATCCTCAGAAAACTAGGTCCAAGGATGTCCTTTTCTTATGCTTGCCTTCCAAGCATTATCCACCCTCACGACTTCCTTCAATGCTCTCTTTGGATGATTTTGAATAAGCACCTATAGTGAAGCTCCAGCGATGGTGTAGATTGTTCTTGCCACTATATCCTCAATTTGATTGTTATCTTCTAGCTTCCAGGATCTAGATTTACTCTCATCTCTTCCATTTAGGGATTGCCTTCTTCTTCTTGGGCTTCGTTGTGTTGCCACATACTTTGCAAGCTTTCCTCTTGATTAGCTCTTCAACTGCATCCTAGAGGTCTCGGTAATCCTCCATTTTGTACCTGAAACTTTCATGGAAGTCTCAAATTTCGGACATGTTTGTGTTTGCCCTTGACCTAGTGGGCCTTAGCCACTTAAGCCGCTCGTCTTCTGGATCTCCTTGTAAATCTCGCTCAAGGACACATTCAATGGTGTGTAATAAATGAATCGCTCCCATGTAGTTTATTTCCTTTGAACTACCTCTCCTCTTTTGACCTTGATCCTTTTTCGACTTTGCCATCATGACTTCTTCCATATTGATGTATTTTTCTCAATTATCTCTAACTTTGCTATGCTCCTTGGTTCAGTTCGATAGGGATTGAGTGAACACTTCTGACCTGAGTCCTTGATGAAAGCCCAGGCCGTTTGTGGCTCCAATGTGACTATCTCCATAGTAGCCTTATGCCGATCCACGTATTCTCAGGCTTTTTCTCTCCCTTGTTTAAATCCAATGAGGTTGGTCACTTTTGGCCTGCTGACTGGCAGAAAGCTGAGCCAGGAACTTTTTGGCCAAGTTAGAGAATCTATGAATTGAGCGTGATAGGAGCCGATTAAACCATTTTAATGTTGCCTTCTCTAATGTAATAGGAAATGTTCTGCATCTTACGGGGTTCAATGTTCCATCCAAATACATCCAAGAATGGAAATATCCACTTGGCTTTGAGGATTGATGGTCCCATAATAGAGCCTGATTTCACTTGGGGCTTGAACTAAGGGGAAATGACATACCTCATAACATAGTCGGAGAACGAAGGTATTATGTCTTCCTCATGCCATCTGGTTTTCACCCTCACATATGTGCCTCTTCGAATTTCTGTATTGCTATTGAGGCACAGAGCTTCCTTCATTGCTCCCTTCGTGTGCTCATACCCTTGTTGATTGTAATGCATTAGGGGCCTTTCTTTTCTGCATAGTCCTGATAGTGCGTCCTTAGGGGCAATGGGGTGTTACAATGTTCAGATGATCCAGGTAGGCTTGCAAGGATTTTTTGCTTCCTCTAGGTCTTTGAGGCACTCTTCAGTTTTGTTCCCTGCTCAACCTCATGCTAGAGCTTGTACACGGATAGCTTGGTCACGCATCATATGGAATAGGTCCGTCATTATGGATCGAGTTACGAACTTGCCGGTCGTGATGTGGACGCTTGCTGGGCTTCAGGCTCGGGCTATACGCCTGGATTTCTTGAAGTTCCTGAACCTGTTTTTGGGAGGCTGTTCTATGACGTGCATTTCTGGTCTTTGAATGATGGAGCGCACCCTTTGTTGGGTCTCCAGGCCACATCCATTTGTCTGGAATGCTAACTCCAATGAGGATGTTCTATCGTCCTGGGAAGGCTCTAGGTTTGGAACAACACCACCTTAGGGATAGGTCTCCCCATGGTCTTAGTTTTAGCAATGTTTCTCCTGTGTAGATGTGAGAGAAAGGATGGAAAGCTATCGTGTTCCCAATGGCACCAATGTAATGAGGTAGTAAGGTAGGAGGTTACCTGGGAATGTAGATTTCGTGAAATAGCCTTCCTTTCTTTCGCTTGCTTTGATACGTGTTGAAATGGATGATTGGGTACCTAAGCACTCCACCAAGGTCAGGTAAGGGTCTTAGGTTGCAACCTGTATAGGTTCGAATGCGTATCCGTTTGTTTTGAATACCTATTAAATAGGAGGCCAGGACGCCCATTACCATGACCCCCATATCCCGGATGTGGTTAGTGGGCTCGTGCATGGATTGTGAGTGACATTGTGGGTACGTGGGCCTTGTGCTAAAGGAACAGGAACGCGGCCTTGGCCTAGTAACCAGGAAACCGGTAGGCGTGAGTAAAGCATCAGGCTTTCCACCTTCCGCCTCGAACTCTTGGCATATCAAGAACGCTTATGGTCTTGGGCCTTCATTTTGGGTCCTTGATATGGGGTTGTTTTTTGGGCCTTATGTGAGAGCCCATGGTGCTAGGTTATAACACATTTTTTAGCTGGTCCTTTACAAACGTTTAAAATAAACTTTTGAATTCAAAATTTAAAATTCATTCTTTAATAATTTGTAGTGTAATTTTACTATTATATGCTGATAATCTTTAATGATTTATAATAACTAGTTATGTTTTTTAAATTATTAATTATTAAATTTTTGAAATTTATGGGCCCTTAATTAATCAAGCAATGCAATTTTACTATTAAATTCTAATAATCTTCAATAATATTATAATGATATATAATAATTATGATTGTAATTTTTTAAAATATTATTAATTATTAAAATTTTAAAATTTATGGGCTTTAAATTACTTTGGAAGTGACACCAAGAAAAGTTTCCTCCAAAGGAGTCTTAAATATTAGTATTATAGATAGATTATAGATTATATTTTGCAATTGATCAAAATTTACAATTTTCAATCAAATAATTTTTTAGATAATGTAATATATTATTTTTTTAGATTTGAACATTTTTACATTTTGAATTTAAATTTGAGATTAAATAATTAGTATAAATATAAATCAAGATTTAGTCCATCATGAATAGAACATCTCCAATGAGTATAAATTAGCACCCATGAAACTACCAAATCAACATTTGATGCAATAAATGACATCAATAAGTGTATAATGATTGGAAAGACCAACAAAAGATTTGTATTAATGGTAAATATAATGAGTGTGAATCAATAGTAATTTTATTAGTAATTCAATGTTATTAGTAATTTATGGTTAATTGATTTCAACTGATTTTGATTATAATAAGTTAAATAATTAGTATTCAATTGATTAATTATCCCAATCTTTGCATCTTTATTTCAATGTATAATTCTTAGCTTATTTATATTGACAATTATCATTTATAAAACGTGAAGCGATTTATCTAAACATATTATCTAAAGCTCTCTATCTCTTTGTCTTATTACTCTTTCATAATGTCATCAAGTTATGATTTAGCGAAGATATAAATATAAGTCCCGAAGATATTGAAGACAATTCTTTGCCACGATACTTAACTCTAATTTAATTAATATATTACCATCTGCATATTATATATATTAAAATAATGTCAGATGTATGATTAATTAATATCTAAATATGTTGTTATTTTGTAGAATATGAACATACGATGTTATGATATTACAACTTATTGTCACTATAATATTGATTATTAGTTATAGTTTTATTTCCTTTATAATATCTACTAGTGTTATACCCGTGCTATGCACGAGTATCAATAAAGATTTGTTTGGAAATTAAAGCATTTAATATGTATAAAGTAATTTATATATTTTATATTTAAACTAATTTGGGAAAAAAAATTATAATGGTGGTTGGTGGATCATCACACAATGTCTTTTCACCATCAAGAATCGTAACGGTGATAATTTTTTCACGGATTTGTACTCTTATCACATGTTTATGATTTAAATTTAATGAAATCTGGTTACACTAAAACAAATAAAAAAGTAAATAAAAAAATTAAAATCTCATCCAAGAACTCAAAATATGGATTGGTGTGTTAAAGATGACAGAGATGGTAAGTAGATAGAATAACATTAATATTAAAATATTATAGCTGGTGAAGGTTAAATAGTAAACACAAATGTATCATTGTGTATCTTAGATGAAATGATACAATAACAAACACACTTGGTGTTCTATCCAGAGTGTTTAAAACATAAGATAATAACCACCAACATTTCATATGTTTTTAACATAAATATTAGCCAATTGATTTGCACCGTCAACAATGTCAATAGTTAATTCATCATTTCTTTTAAGATTGTTGGCTATGCATAGTTCCTTCAATCCCAAATTTGGCTTGATTATTTCTTGACTTAAGAAGTTTACAAATAAATTGTTGAGTATGCTGTCCATTGTGAACTATAAGGGTCCAACTTCCCATGGTGCCAAATTTGAATAATTTCCTTGGCAAATTTGCACTTAAATTCTAAAATAGGGATGGGGGGAGATAAAGGTTACTATATCAAGTCATGAAATGATGTTATCGATGAAAACATTTTATAGGGAGAACAATATGAAATGATCTTGTATCAATTATATTTACCACTTGATTTTGGGTAACTTCATAATGTATCAAACGTATAGTAAATTCCTTGTTTAGATAGATGATGTTATGGATTTGTTGAAGCTGACAAAATTTGATAAATGAATTGATACTACATAATCATAAAATGGATTTACCTACCATTTGACAAAGTTGCTTGGTTGATAGTTTGATTTGGGGAGTTGGAGACTGAAGAATAAATGAAAAGTTAGAACTCATATTTTGCATGATTTATAAAATGATTGATAATCGTTAAGTGCTACATGACCTTTGTGGAGAATCATTAGTGTCAGTTTGAAAACGTATCTTCATCATCATTGACAGATGAAGAATCAGAATTGGATTGATCTCTGGATCATTGTCTTGTAGTCTTGTTTTATAATATGAAAAAGATTTTGGAGAATCTTTTTGATGTTTGCAGATGGGTTAGTTAGAAAATCCAAATCATAATTCTTATCATCACATATTTTAAGATAAAAAATGGCATGATAAACATAATACAACTCCAAACCATAGTTGTGCTAGAGATTGTAAAACCACTTCAATTCACGTAAACCCTTGGTTAGATATGATTTTGTTCTACCTTGTCTAATTTGTAATTGAAAGCAATTATCTTTCCAATCAATCATATACATGGTGTCATCAAACTCATGACCATGAGCTTGAACAAAGGTCAAAGATAGCTGTACCTCATTCTAAAATGAATTAATTGAAATACAAATATTTAAAAGTCAATTATAATAAAATTTGATGAAGTAATGTAATTGGTAAATTAGCATTTTGAATCAATTATATAAGGAAAATTACTATTATATGGATATGCCTAATATAATATATTAATAATGCAATATTACACGAATTAACAATAACATCACTTATTCAATACAATTAAATAAGATATTGTAAAATAACATTTACAAGTTATATTATTAATTTGATTTAATAAAATGTAAGAAAATATTACAAAACAATTGAGAATACCACAAACAATTGCAGTTTCCTTATTTTGTCAATATCATATGGAGTGTTTCTAAACAACCAAATTTGATACTCAAGTGGATTTTGGCCTTGGTTTTCGATATAAACCATTAAAAAAAACCAAAATTACAATTGACAATCATAAGCAAACATAAAAAATAAATAAATGAATAAAAGATATGCATCATTCATAAAACTTTTCAGGTGATATAACACTTGTATTAATAATAAAAACTTGGTCTTTGTGGGAAATTTATCTGATAATGGTAACAATAAAGTAGAATACAATTGGAAAAAATGAATTTTGACAGAAACAATATTAAAAATACCTCGTCAAAATATATACGAATGAGGTGTGCTCTGTCCCTATCACGCTTCCATGAACTTGAAAGTGCCTTGAGCATGTCTTCTGAAAGTATGTGATTTTAGAACACATGCATAAAATATGAGTATGTAAGTTAGTGCTGATTAAGAATTCTACAAAAGGAAGTACACAACAGTATCAAATATTAAAAAGTAAGCCAATCACCAACGCTTGAATGGGTAATATTGTTTTTGCTTGTCAAGCAAAATAGAAGTTGATATAGGTAGGAAAGTGAAAGCGATTGGAGTGTTGGAGGCAATGATGTATGAAAGTATTCTAGAAGGGTTTTGGTGTTTGGTTTGAAAAGTAACTTGGTAAATTGTGGCTTGTTGCGGTCCCCTACACTAGCATTCTTTTATTTGAGCAAGAAGATAATGTTTTGAGGATGAGTACTCTTGGACGAATTGGGTAAGGGGATTGCAATGTCAGATGTTGAGATAAGGTTATTTAGGACCTAATTGGGCAGTGGAGGTAAGCTCATGGATAGTTGATTTATATGGCCTAGTAGTTTTTGTTTTAATTGTTCTGGTCATTATTGCAGTATATGATGGGTCAAAAAATCAATACCTTTTTTGGATTGTTAAGCACATGCATATCTTTTTTGAAGTTATATTTATGCAAATATTGATGCATATATTTCAATTGTCTATGCACAGCTTTATGAAAACAACCTTGTTTAAAATAAAATCAACAAATGTAAGTTGGCCTTTTTTAGTAAGCAATGTCGCAAGGAAACTTGGACTAGGTTGTCTTTTTGTTGTAATTGGGCAGCTTGACTTACTTTAACCGCTGAACATTTTTACCCAAAAAAAAAACCTTCAACATTTGACTAGGTAAAATGAAGTTTCAACGGTGGTCTATATAACACCCTAATATTTAACCCTATACACCTAGGACGTATTTAAGTTATTTATTAAAATTTACTCTTTTATTCCAGTCTTTGTTGTTAACTCCTGAAAATACTTTAGTAAAAATATGGGTAAATTTTTTTTGTTTGAACTTTGAAAACAAACGTGAGCTGCGCATACTAAGTAAAACTCATCATTTGTCTCGCACATATAGAGGAGAAATAAAAATAAGTCACAACATACACAAGTACAAACACAACAATCACATGAACATAATCACATCATCATATATAATTATAGCGTAAGTATTAATCGTTCCATATCACGTACCAAAATAAACTACTAAAAGGGTATCATGCCTAGCAATAGAGGTTGGGCTAGGTATAGCCATCCAGAAAAGACATAAATAATATATGGATAGAAACTAAAACAATGTACTCAAACATCTCCCACTACTCCTACTGGGACATCCTAGGTAGATAACCTCTAAAAAAATATCAAAAGAAGGCTATCCTTTCCACGAGATATGCACAAGCACTCCAAGAGGTCCACCATCAACACCTACTAACGATATTCCCAAGAGGATAGGATCATCTTCCATAACCATTAATTCCTAGAGTATGAAGGATCCCGTTATTGGATCACCTCTCATAACCATTAATTCTTGGAGTCTAGAGTGTGAATGCTATGTTGTAGGTTTTGATGATGCCAATGAATAAACGAGACAAAAAGAATAGAAGTAAAACGACATGGAGTTCTTAAAGATGTACAAGCATTTGATCAAGCCTATGGTTAGGATATCTAGAACTTAGATTAATCTTGTTAAAAGGTTTCATTAATAAGTCTATTTGGCCATTCTCTAGTTAATCATGCTTTGATCTATGGAAAATTTATTTTGAATTATTTCATATGTTCTTAATGAAGAAGTTTGCTTTGTGAAAATACAAGTTTGATTTGAAAGGATTGGATTTTTATCAAAGATCTTTTAAAATGGTTTTAGAATGGAAGAATATCTTCAAATCATGTTAAACCTTTTCTTTTCATTTCTGGAAACCATGTAATCGATTACAATTTTAAAGTAATCGATTACCAAGCTGTTCATAGACTCAATATAGAAATTTGAAATTTCACACGTGTAATCGATTACACAATCAATGTAATCGATTACCAGAAAGTGACCGTTGCTTGTTTTCAAATATTTGAACTATGTAATCGATTACAATTTAGTGTAATCGATTACCATGCCCTAAAATGTGTGAAAAGGTGTGTTTTGAAGAGACACATCCTATGGGATCAATTCCTAACGGTCTACACGAATTGTTTTCTATAAATACCTATTTTTAACACACTTTAAAACATAGAAAACATACTACAAAGATCATTTGTTCAATCATTATCAATCATCAATCTTTGAGATCAATACTTGGTCAAATTGTCTTATTCTTGAGAAACCTTATAGGGCTTCAATTTGTAACATCTACTCTATTCAGAGTGATTTCTTGTAATACTTTTTCAAGTTTGTGTACAAGGGTGGGGCATCCCTTGATAGAACAAGAGTGGGACATCTCTTGGTTCTTGAGAGACTCAAACACAAGGGTGAGAGATCCCAAGGTGTAAGAGTGCTCTTCAATTGTAAAGATTAAAGTGATAGTGGAACTCTTAAGTGGGTTGCTTAGAGAACTGGATGTAGGACAAGGGGTGACCGAACCAGTATAAACCAAGTTTGCAATCTCTCTTCCTTATCTCTTTACATTTGTTGCAAATTTACTTTTCATTGTCCTGTTAATCTTTTTCATAGACATAATTACATTCTCATATCTCTTGCATTTGCATATATTAAACTAAGTTTTTAACCAACTCTTCAAAATTTATTGATAGAGTAACTAGAGTGTGAAAATAAAAAAAAAAGTTTTAGAACTCAATTCACCCCCCTCTTGAGTTCATTGAGGCCACTTGGATAACAAGTGGTATCAGAGCTAGATTCTTGTATAAGGCTTAAAAGCTTCAAGAATAGTTATGGCCTCATCAAACTCTTTCTTTCCTGAAGGAAACTCTATCAATAGGCCTCCTATATTCAATGGTGATGGTTATCATTATTGGAAAACTCGTATGCAAATCTTTATAGAAGTCATAGATCTAGATGTATGGGATGCTGTTGAAAATGGTCCTTTTATTCCTACAAAAATACAGGAGATAAAAATTGAAAAGCTTAGAATGAGTGGAGTGATGAAGATAAAAGAAAAGTTCAATATAACTTAAAAGCCAAGAACATAATCACTTCCGCTTTAGGGATGGATGAGTACTTTAGAGTGTCAAATTGTAAAAGTGCAAAAGAAATGTGGGACACATTAGAAGTCACTCATGAAGGCACTAGTGAAGTTAAGAGATCTAGAATAAACACTCTCACACACGAGTATGAACTCTTTAGAATGAATCAAAACGAAAGCATTCAAGACATGCAAAAGAGATTTACTCATATTGTTAATCATCTTGCCTCTTTGGGAAAGACATTTCCAAATGAGGATCTTATTAACAAAGTGTTGAGATGTTTAAATAGGCAATGGCAACCAAAAGTGACGGCTATTGCAGAATCAAAGGATTTGGCCACTATGTCTCTTGCCACTCTCTTCGGAAAACTTCAAGAACATGAGTTGGAACTTACAAGACTCAATCAACATGAAGAGAATGACAAAAAGAAGAAAGGAATTGCACTTAAAATCGCATCTTCCACACATGAAGAAAGTGATGATGAAGACAATGATGACCAAGAAGGTATAGATGAAAATGATGAAAGTTTTAGTCTCTTTGTGAAAAGATTTGGCAGGTTTCTAAAGAAAAAGGAGAATCAAAGAAGATCAAATTTCATTCCTAAGAAGAACTTCAAAAAGGGTGAAGAATCTTCACCAATCCCAAGATGCTATGAATGTGATCAACCAGGTCACATAAAAATGGAATGCCCTATCTACAAAAAGAAGATGGAGAAACTTGGGAAGAAATCTTTCAAAGACAAGAAAGGAAAGAAGGCATACATAACATGGGAGGAGAATGATATAGATTCATCAAGTGACTCTGAAAATGAAGTTGCAAATCTAAGTCTCATGGCTAGAGATTGTGAGAGTGATGAAGAGGTAATATCCTCTAATCTTGATTTATCTCATTCATTTGATGAACTTCAAGATGCATTTAATGATTTGCATGAAGAATCCATTAAACTTGCAAAACTTGTTTCATCCTCCAAGAAAGTCATCTCTAACTTAGAAAAAGAAATTTCAAAGTTGAACAAAGAGTTGGAGGAACTCAAACTTGAAAATGAAACTTTAGGATTAATTGATGCAAATTCATCTTGCACTAAATGCTTAGTGTATGAGAATGCTATTAAATCTTACTCATGCACATCATGCAACAAGTTTGAGAAAGAAATAGATGATTTGAAAAACACTCTTGCAAAGTTTACCTTTGGGAAAAATAACTTAGATATTTTATTAGGTAAACAAAGATGTGTTTTTGATAAGGCCGGATTAGGATACAATCCCAAGGGCCAACAAAAGTTTTATAAAAACTTCTTTGTGTCCTCTGGAATGACTAGTTCTCCATTCCTAACATGTTTCTACTGTGGCAAGAAAGGTCATAGTGCATCAACATGTTACATTAGAAAGAATGGTCACAAAGTAGGAAAAATGATGTGGGTTCCAAAGGGCACTATGCCCAACTTTAACACTCAAGGACCCAAGAAAATTTGGGTACCTAAATCAAAATTGTGAAATTGTGATGTAGGTACTTTTAAAGCAAAGTTGGTACATTGATAGTGGTTGTTCCAAGCACATGACGGGAGATGCATCAAAATTTACACACATAACTCCCAAGAAAAGTGGACATGTAACATATGGGGACAACAATAAAGGAAAAATTCTTGGAGTTGGCAATGTCGGTAAAGATCCCTCTACCTCTATTGAAAATGTTTTACTTGTTGATGGTCTTAAACATAGTTTATTAAGTGTTAGTCAATTATGTGATAAAGGATATTGGGTACTATTTGATTCACTTTATTGCTTTATTGAAAGTAAGAAGGATAAACAAGTAAAGTTTATAGGACATAGAATAAATAATGTATATATGATAAACTTAGAAGATATTCCTTCAAATCATGCACATTGTCTTATGAGTAAGGAAGATGATTCATGGTTATGGCATAGAAGAATTGCTCATATTCACATGGATCACTTGAATAAATTGGTCTCCAAAGATCTAGTAATTGGTCTACCAAAACTCAAATTTGAAAAAGATAAACTTTGTGATGCATGTCAAAAGGGAAAACAAGTAAGGGTCTCTTTTAAATCTAAAAACATTATCTCAACAACTAGACCTTTACAACTTTTGCACATGGATCTTTTTGGTCCATCTAGAACTATGAGTTTTGGAGGAAATTATTATGCTCTAGTGATTGTGGATGATTATTCTAGATTTACATGGACATTGTTTCTTGCTCATAAGAGTGATGCATTTTATGCCTTTAGAAAACTTGCAAAAGTTATTCAAAATGAGAAGAATTTAAACATTGCATCCATAAGAAGTGATCATGGTGGGGAATTTGAAAATGCTTCTTTTGAAAACTTTTGTGATGAACATGGAATTGAGCATAACTTTTCTGCTCCAAGAACTCCACAACAAAATGGAGTTGTTGAAAGGAAAAATCGATCTTTAGAAGAAATGGCAAGAACTATGCTCAATGACTCAAATCTCCCTAAATATTTTGGGCGGATGAGTAAATACTGCTTGTTACGTTATGAATAGAGCCTTGATAAGGCCAATTTTAAAGAAAACCCCCTATGAAATATACAATGGGAGAAAACCCAATATTTCTCACTTTCATATCTTTGGATGTAAATGCTTTGTCTTGAACAATGGTAAGGATAACTTAGGCAAATTTGATGCTAAATCCGATGAAGGAATATTTCTTGGTTATTCTTTACATAGTAAAGCATTTAGAATTTATAATAAAAGAACTATGACTATAGAAGAGTCTATTCATGTTGCTTTTGATGAGACTAACCTCCTTAGGCCGAGAAAGGAAATTATTGATGATCTTGTAGATACTTTGGAAAACACTCATATTCAAGGAAATGAGTTAGAGCCCAAGGAAGAGGAAACTAAGAAGGAAACTCTACTTCAAGAGGAACCAAGGGCAAGTGATCTTCCAAAGGAGTGGAGAGTTTCAAAGAATCATCCTCTTGACAATATTATAGGTGATATATCAAAAGGGGTAACAACTCGAAACTCTCTTAAAGATGCATGTAATCATATGGCATTTGTTTCTCAAATTGAACCTAAAACCATTCATGAAGCCATTATTGATGAACATTGGATTATTGCTATGCAAGATGAATTAAATCAATTTGAAAGAAATCAAGTTTGGGAACTAGTTCCTAGACCCAATGATCATCCAATTATTGGCACTAAATGGGTTTTTAGGAACAAATTAGATGAGAATGGTGTCATAATAAGAAACAAAGCAAGATTAGTGGCTAAAGGATATAACCAAGAAGAAGGAATTGACTATGAGGAAACATATGCTCCTGTTGCTAGATTAGAAGCAATTAGAATGTTACTTGCTTTTGCATCTATTATGGATTTTAAACTTTATCAAATGGATGTTAAAAGTGCATTTCTTAATGGTCTCATTCAAGAAGAAGTGTATTTTGATCAACCTCCTGGTTTTGAAAGTTTTGATTTACCCAACCACGTGTTCAAATTGAAAAAGGCTTTATATGGTTTAAAGCAAGCCCCTAGGGCTTGGTATGAAAGGTTGAGCAAATTTCTTTTAGAAAAAGATTTCTCAAGAGGCAAGGTTGACACTACTCTTTTTATAAAAAGAAAGGAGCATGATATACTCTTGGTACAAATATATGTGGATGATATTATCTTTGGTGCCACTAATGAATCTTTGTGTAAGGATTTCTCAAATATCATGCAAAGTGAGTTTGAGATGTCAATGATGGGAGAATTAAATTTCTTTCTTGGACTCCAAATCAAGCAAACCAAGGATGGCATATTCATCAATCAATCAAAATATTGCAAGGAGTTACTCAAAAGATTTGGAATGAGCAATGCAAAGGAGATTGCTACTCCTATGAGCATTGCTTGTTACTTGGATAAGGATGAAGGGGGCAAGTCAGGATATAAAAAAATTTAGAGGTATGATCGGATCCCTCCTTTATTTATCTAGTAGGCCTGATATAATGTTTTGTGTTTGTCTATGTGCTAGATATCAGGCTAATCCTAAAGAATCACATCTTAGTGCTGTTAAAAGAATTATGAGATATTTAATTGGTACAATAAATATAGGTTTATGGTATCCTAAGGGCACCTCATATAGTTTAATTGGATATTCTAATTTCGATTTTGCTGGGTGCAAAACTGATAGGAAAAGTACTAGTGGAACATGTCACTTGATTGGATCTGCATTAGTTTCTTGGCATAGTAAGAAACAATATAGTGTGGCTTTATCCACTGAAAGAATATGTTGCGGGAAGTTGTTGTGCTCAAATTCTTTGGATGAAACAACAACTTTCAGACTATGGCTTAGTACTTGATCATATTCCTATAAGATGTGATAACACAAGTGCAATTAACTTATCTAAAAATCCCATTTTGCACTCTAGAACTAAACACATTGAAATTAGACATCATTTCCTAAGAGATCATGTGCAAAAGGGTGATTGTGTTTTAGAATTTGTGGAAACAAATAAACAACTAGCAGATATATTCACAAAACCCTTGTCCAAGGAAAATTTCTTTTATATAAGAAGAGAACTAGGAATAATTGATCTCTCATGCATATAATCCATCATTGTTCTTGGTATTTGTGTGCTTATTTGATAAAATATTTGTTTCATAATTATTTAATATAAATATTTCATATAATTGTGTGTTTTGTGATGTTATTTGCTATATATGTTAGTTTTGTTGTTAAAAAAAAATTATAAGCTTTTAATATTTAATTAATTTAAATTATGTATTGCACCTGAAACTTGATTGAGTTTATATTATTTCTACTTAGTTGATTGTTTGATTATTTGTTTGAATTTAAGCTTTTATTGCTCTATTATTTTGTATCATTTTTTTTTATTTTGGTTGATTTTATTTGTGTCAATTGTGTTGTGTTGTTTGGTTATTTGTAAAAAAAAAATGTTGTAATCGATTACAGTTTATGTGTAATCGATTACCATAGAGCGTGCACCATTGAGTCCCTATTCTGGGCTTAATGTAATCGATTACATTTTATGTGTAATCGATTACCAGAGAGCGTGCACCATTGAGTCCTATTCTGGGCTCAATGTAATCGATTACACAAGTGTGTAATCGATTACCAGGGGTCGTTTTAAGTGAACCGGTTTCTCTCTCTCCTCATTCGAAGAACTCTCTCTCTCTCTCTCTCTCTCTCTCTCTCTCTCTCTCTCTCTCTCTCTAACGTCTCTTCTCTCTCTACCTTCTCTCTTTGATTTCTCTCTCATTTCTCAACCAAATACTCTCATACAACCTTCAAATTCCTCATCTCTTCATCCTCTACAAATCCCACCGAATATTTCTTTCAAAAAGCCCCCCAAATGGCTGAATCCTCCAGGGGCGACGAAGAGGAAGAAACCCTCCTCCGCCACCGCGCAAACCGCCGAACTAGGAGCGCCGCGCTTCCGCTTCTCACCTCGTCGTCTCCCTCCACCGCGGGCAATGCCCCGCTCAAGCCGCGGTTCCACCTCCCTCCTTCTCCTCTTCTAGGATTTCATCTTTTTCTCTACTCTGGAGCAACAAGAAAGGTACTTCAAATCCTTTCAATCTAGAGATATAATAGATCCTAAATACCTAGATCAGGGGTTCTTTGAGTCTGAAAATTTTGATTGCTATGAAGTGTTCAAGAACTATGACTTAGTGGAGTTCATGACAATTAAGAAAAGGCATTTTCCAGATTTAGTTCGTTTATTCTATTGTAATTTGGAAATTAGAGACGGGTGTATCTTTTCTGAAGTTAAGAAAGTTCCTATTGTCATTGATCAAGGTCTATTCTATAACATCACAAATTTGAGTTTGATGGTGAACAATTTGAGGGCCGTATTGTTGATGATTGGAAGGAGGATTACTCCAATCATGATGCCCGTCGAATGATCTGTCATGAAGGGGCTGACATTTCTGTAGATTGCTGGCTGGTTCTTTGAATTTTAACTCGCATCATGCACTATATAATCACTCAATTACACCCTAGGCTCACAAATCTTGCGCAATTAACTGAGGAAGATATTATTTTGATCTGGGCTCTATTGACTGGTCGCCAAATTGATTGGGCACATCTTGTACGTTATCGGATGCAAAAGGCCCTTCGGGCAAATGCACCTCTTCCGTATGCTCACCTGATCACCATGTTCCTAGAGTATTTTGATGTCCCTTTTGATGATGAGCATTTCGTTACTGTTCAGCGTTCCTATGCTATTGGTGCTAGAGCGATTTCCTCTTTTGGCTATGCAAAGAATCTTGAAGATCAATGGGTTCGCAAAAGGGAAATTCAAAATGAAGATCGAGCAGAACGCACTCCTTCCCTCCGCGTACGGAGCTTCGACACATCGTCTTCATCCATGTTCGAACTCCTCTCTGAGTTGCGTAGTCTCTGTATATGTTGGAGAGCGATTCGATGCTCTTGACTCCCGCATGTCTCGTCTCGAGGGTGATATGGGTTCCGTTCATCGTCATTTGGGTATACACGACGATTCGTTGACGATGATGCTCCAGCTTTAGTTTATTTGGTTCATGGACTATGTTATTTTGTCCTTATCTTTTGGTTGGACTTTGTTTATATGGCGTATCTCACTGACTATTGGTTATCATAAGTAGTTGGACTTATATTTTGTAGTTGCACTTATGACTTATAGTCGGACTTTTGGTATATCTATATCCTGGATTCTATTATGTCGGTTTAGATGATTGCTATGGTTGTTGGTTGTGATATTTGATGTTTTGTGATATTTCATTCTTTTTTATAATGCCAAAGGGGAGAGAAATATAGTGAGTAAATGTTGTCATATATTCAATGATTAAGGGGGAGCATGCATGCATATCTATTCTTGCATATCTATTTCTGATGGAAAACCATGCATACTCTTAGGGGAGTGAACACAATGCAATGTATATTTGTCATGTATCTATTTTTGCTCCTCACCTAAGATGGTTGTCATCATCAAAAGGGGAGAATGTGAATGCTATGTTGTAGGTTTTGATGATGCCAATGAATAAACAAGACAAAAAGAATAGAAGCAAAACGACATGGAGTTCTTAAAGATGTACAAGCATTTGATCAAGCCTATGGTTAGGATATCTAGAACTTAGATTAATCTTGTTAAAAGGTTTCATTAATAAGTCTATTTGGCCATTCTCTAGTTAATCATGCTTTGATCTATGGAAAATTTATTTTGAATTATTTCATATGTTCTTAATGAAGAAGTTTGTTTTGTGAAAATACAAGTTTGATTTGAAAGGATTGGATTTATATCAAAGATCTTTTAAAATGGTTTTAGAATGGAAGAATATCTTCAAATCATGTTAAACCTTTTATTTTTCATTTTCTGGAAACCATGTAATCGATTACAATTTTAAAGTAATCGATTACCAAGCTGTTCATAGACTCAGAATTTGAAATTTCACACGTGTAATCGATTACACAATCAATGTAATCGATTACCAAAAGTGACCGTTGCTTGTTTTCAAATATTTGAACTATGTAATCGATTACAATTTAGTGTAATCGATTACCATGCCCTAAAATGTGTGAAAAGGTGTGTTTTGAAGAGACACATCCTATGGGATCAATTCCTAACGGTCTACACGAATTGTTTTCTATAAATACCTGTTTTTAACACACTTTAAAACATAGAAAACATACTACAAAGATCATTTGTTCAATCATTATCAATCATCAATCTTTGAGATCAATACTTGGTCAAATTGTCTTATTCTTGAGAAACCTTATAGGGCTTCAATTTGTAACATCTACTCTATTCAAAGAGTGATTTCTTGTAATACTTTTTCAAGTTTGTGTACAAGGGTGGGGCATCTCTTGGTTCTTGAGAGACTTAAACACAAGGGTGAGGGATCCCAAGGTGTAAGAGTGCTCTTCAATTGTAAAGATTAAAGTGATAGTGGAACTCTTAAGTGGGTTGCTTAAGAGAACTGGATGTAGGACACAAGGGGTGAAACAAGTATAAACCAAGTTTGCAATCTCTCTTCCCTTATCTCTTTACATTTGTTGCAAATTTACTTTTCATTGTCCTGTTAATCTTTTTCATAGACATAATTACATTCTCATATCTCTTGCATTTGCATATATTAAACTAAGTTTTTAACCAACTCTTCAAAATTTATTGATAGAGTAACTAGAGTGTGAAAACAAAAAAAAAGTTTTAGAACTCAATTCACCCTCCTCTTGAGTTCATTGAGGCCACTTGGATAACATAGATGATCATTTTCATGTGTCTTATGTCACCTTTAATCTTAGCATGTCATTTAGAGATGTAATCATGAGCATATAAACATGTCCAACATCATAATTTATCATTCATCATTTCATGCTCAACATTCCATAATTTTTCCAAGTCCACAAATTTGGTGAAAATCTACATAATGGCTAGGAACGAAATTTTCCCAAATTTGTTTCATGTCATATAACATATCAAACATGCATCTCAATCAATCATTCATAATCAAAACATGCCATAAATCATCATGTAATTGATCACATAAGCATACACCACATTCTTTGCATATATCCATAAGCATGTTATCATCAATATCTCATTGAAAAGTAAACATGCTCCTACCCAGGATGCCGAAAATTAAGGACTAGACATAGCTAATGCACTTTTTAATATTATTAGAGGTTCTTTATATATTTTTAAGCTTCCTTATGACTTTTATATATATTTTTTCCTCTTGAAGATTATTGCAACTTAAATTCTTAGAACTTTCTCTTTATAAGACTTTAATATTCTATTTGTAGTTTTGACATCTTTTACATGAAAATTTATAACTTTCTATATACTTAATATCTCAGCCTCTTAAAGGTATTTCCATATTCCTAACTCATCAAACTTTTCATTAAGGATAATTTCATTAAAAACACATTTATGATTATGTCATAGTATTCTTGCAAAGTACCCATTTTCAGACTCTAGCACATAACCCGCAAGTTTATTTCTCATTCAGTATTTTTGTGGTAAAAAGATTTATGCATACCATACATGGATGTATTTCTATGTGTCTTAGCTTTTGAGCAAAGTTGAAATCAGTCTATTTACATTTTTATGGAGTGGGTTACACCTATTTTACTATTGTAAGATCATATTTATAGTTTCAGGATATTTAGCTTAGCTTTGAAAATTCATATCTTGAGCTAGAGAACTCTGTTTTAAGTGATTCTTTTTAGAGAATGCTCTTTATTAAGTCTTATTTGTTTTCCAAAGCTTCATATTCTGTAAGTTTCATATTTCAAAGTAGCTACTGCCAGAAATATCTAAAAATCCAGCACCTATCATTTTCATGTTTGATGTTACTTCCTCAACACAAGGATCATCTACCATGTTTTTAAGCCATATATGAGCATGAAAACATCATAAAAACATTTATAACAACGAAGTGAATGTATTGATTCATAAAAATATATTTAACAAATAACTATTCAAAACTCTTGTCAATAACAGAAGCTTGAGGCATTCTAACCATGGACAAGGTTAGAAACCAACAATGCTTGACCAAATAAAGAAGAAACCCCTACCTCTTATATAGGGTCTAAAAAGAGTCATTCTCTTCTTCCATGTGCTTGAGCAAGAGTCCTTGGAGTGGATGACCCTCTTTGTATCTTGGCTTTAGAACTTAAGTGCTTAAGACATTTTTTTTTACTAGAGTTAAAGATTGTAATTCTTGTGAAGGCTAGTGAAATTTTGGGCTTAAAATTTAAGTGTTTGGATGAAGTTTAGAGAGTGAAGAGAAGTCTTTGAAGAGAAGAATATAAGAAAAAATGATAGAGAAAGAATAAGAAAGAAAAAACACTTAGGGAGTTTCCAAGGCTTGAAAACTAGCAAGAATGTATGTATTTTACAAGAGTTAGAGGATGTAGCTCATGCAAAGCATGGTGAGGTCTCTTTGTGGCTTGAAAATGGAATGAATGGAAGAGAGTTTGAAGAGTATTTATAGTGAAATGATTAAGAAAAGAAGAAGAATGAAGCACTTGGAGAACTAATGCTTGGAGAGTGATTTATGCAAGCATGTTGGTCAAATTTTGGGATGAGAAATGCTCCATATTTTATGCAAACATGTAGGGCTAATTTTGGGATGAGAAAATGGTCCATGTTTTATGCAAACATGTTGACCTATTTTTGTAATTATTAAAGTGGTGGTATTGTAGTAATTATCAAAGTAGTGGCATTGTAGTAATTTGTTTAACCAAGACAAGGGTATTTTTGTAATTAGACAATGGCAATGGTATTCTTATAATTCCATTTATAGAATAAGGGTGTCTTTATCATTTATTAATAAGGCAAGGTTAGTTTGATAATTTCTATTACATAGCAAGGGTATTTTCATAATAATCAGTAATGACATTTTTCCAATTCTTTGCATTTTTTTTAGATACACTTGATTATTCTAACATTATTTGTTATTTTTATGACATTTGTCTAATTTCTATTAGTTTTACTAATTTTTTATCATTAATTAGGATTAATCTTTCAAATCAATTTCTTACTATCTATTTGATTAATGTAATTTACTAATATTGATTAGGGAATTTAACCTTGTAAATGAATTGTCCTTATCCAATATGCTTAATTTAGGGTTTATGTCTTAATAGTATTTATCATTGCTTATTTGTGTGTGTCTTCTAACTATGCTAATGTCATTAATCAACAATAAATCACCAATGTTGATCTTTCCACATGGGGCCAAGATCAACCACCTAATCAGGAGATCAATTGCTAAGTTTATCGAGTCAATTAACCTAGACGAAATTTAGGATGTTACAGTCTATTATATATAGTAATGTATATATAGTAACATATGTTATAAATTAATATACTGTCAGTATAAAAATAATTAAATTCTTCATCAAATCATAAGCAAAATATGTGTTGGTGTTATTATGCATAAGTTACTTACATAATATTCTGAAATATTTCTCTATACACTACATTCGTGGTACATCTTTTAGTAATTTGATTGTGATTTTCTAACAAAACTTTTAACCCTTTCTTACTTTTAACTCTTGAAGAGTCATATAAAGTTGTCCATGTGTAAACACAGGTTTTTCTAGGTACAAACTAATAGTAGAAAAAATTTGTCATTGTGACTTATTGATTGTCATTTCAAATGAAACTATTATTGGGAATTGTCTTATTTGAAATTTGAATGGAAAGACTTGGCTGATCGAAATCAAATTCATCCTTGGGATTAGAACTACCTGACCAACTTTTTTGCTAGCCAAAGTAATACATTCAATAACAAGGTTTCCCATTCTTCAAACTTGAAGTCTAGTTCCATTGCATAGACCATTTGATTGATATATATTCCTTAATAACGTTATAGGAACTCCTTCTTTCAATATCAACTTATGTGGGGGTAGGCCTAAAGAATTTATCCAATTTAGTACCTCAGGAGAAAAAGCATTCAATTCACTTTCCATGTTCTTTTCTTCTATGCAAATTGAGTCTAAGCTCAGGTAAGTTCTTTCCTTTCTAGGAATTTTACACATGATATCATTATTAACGTGTGCAACATCTTCCAATGTAGGCGCAAGGATTGATCTTTCTTTAAAGTACGTAGCATTTGTCAAATTTGTAGCTGTGCATGGGTAAACAAATTCTACCAACTCATCAAAAGTAGTATGTGAATCTAGTATAAGTAGTTCAGGAGGAATTTCAACTTCAGATTCACCATCAATTGAATCTCCAAGCAAGCTGTCTCCCATCTACAACATCCACTCACTAAATTGCTTTATTTCACTATTCTCAACATCATTAGAACCTGTTGATAATCTCATATTCTTGGTCAATTGTAGAACCTTGCAATAATGCCATAGATATGAAGAGTTTATAGATGCTTGTACAATATTAGCCCTAGTTCCTTTTGGGATAACAGGAAGAATTTGCCTAAAGTCACCACCCAAAACAACAACTTTGCCACCAAATGAAAAATTATCATCATAAACAGGTGAAAAGCGAAGGATATCTCTTAAACATTTGTCCAATGCCTCATAATAGTACTTACTCAGCATTGGTGCCTTATCCCATATTATTAATTTTGCTTGCACTAATAATCAAGCATGAGGATTACCTTGTCTTAAACTACACGTAAAGTCCTCATCAACATTTAATGGAATCTTGAATCTTGAGTGAGCTATTCTTCTATTAGGCAATAATAATGAAGTTATCCCACTTGAAGCTACATTTAGCACAATGTCTCCCCTTGATCTTAAACATGTAGACAGTGTCTTCCAAAGGAATGTTTTTCTTGTACCACCATATCCATATTAAAAAAATCCAGATTGTTGATTATAAACAATACTAACTATCTCATCATATACTTTTCATTGTTCTTTAGTAATGCTTTTGGCAATTCTGCTTTAGCTCCTCTTTGTCAAAGTTTAACTCATCAAACATAAGCCTATCATGCATATTGCACATGAATTTTGTGAAGGAAAAGGCATTTCTAGGAAATCTTTCAAGGATCGGCCATTTGATTGAAGAACTTCCTCTATGTTTGCAAGTGTCATGTTTTTTATTTGGTCCTCTGACAATAATAGATCTGAATAGAAATGTAAATTCATAAATTAAAACAATAGATCAATATATTATATGGTTACATATATTATTTGTGAGTTACAATACTATAAAAATTTATAATAAAGGAATATCTACATGGTAGTGTATATACCTTCAAATTGAAGTAGTCTCCATTGTCTAAACAACACATCATCTGAAGTTGTTGCCAACATTTATTCCAAACCATCTCAAGTCTATTAATGTTATTAAAAATCAATAATATCACAAATAAATGTCTCAGATATGTAGACAAAGCCCAGGTAGCTGTTCCAAAAATTACATCAATAAACTCTCTATCATCTTGCAATGAGCCTAGCATATAGCATGCATCTTTAAATGTATTATGTACAACACCATCAACGGTTCTTAAATCTTTGAAATCCATGCATCTTTTTTGAATATTTAAAAGCAACCTTAGGTAGTAATCTTCTCCATTTGCTATAGGAATATGAGTCATTTGCCCTATAGCAAAACCTTGCTTTATAGGCATCCATCTACAACATTTTTTCTTCCAGACAAATGTAATACCCTAGTTTTAAATAAAAATGTTAGAATTTTTTTTTTACTAGGAAATGTGCCAGTTACCCTTATCTGCATTCTGGGTTCTAATTTCACACTGTCTAGATCCTTCACGTCCTTGGGAGACTATATGGCAGAACCACATTTTTGGATCAAAAGTCCCGGAATTGTTTCCAAAAGGAAAACAAGTTAAAGAACAATTTTTAATGAATTTTATGAAACCTTTAAACATTTCTTTTTAGCCTACAAGTTTATAAAATCTTAAAAGTTCCAAATTTGATCTAAAACCCAAAATTTGAATTTTGATGTGTTTGGATTTTAATTTTTATGATATTTCATTTAAATCCAAATAGGGGTACTTCCTTATTTACATTTATATTTTAAAGTTAATAGACCATTAACTTAAAATTAAGAAATGTAAGAAATAAATAGGGACAACTTAAAATTAAGAAATGTGAGAAATGTGAATAAGTGATACGTGAAAGGCCTTTTTACCTACAGTTTTGGTGAATTGTCACCGCTATAGCGATCCAGAACCACCATAGCAATCATAATGTGAGGCGTTGGCTGTTTGGGTAGTCTGCAGACCACTATAGTGGTCCAGGACCACTATAGCAGTCATAAGTATTTCTAGAGGGGCGCAGGTGAGCTTGATTGCTATAGTGGTATAGTGGTGTCAGTGGGTAGAAATAGTGTCAAACGACGTCGTTTCACTTAAGTGATCCCTTATCGCCTTTATCTACCCCAAACTCAGGATTTTTCATCTCAAAATAAAAACCCTTCTTCTTCAAACCCTTCACACTCTCTTCCACTCAATCTAACCTCCAATCCTTCTTCTTCCAAGAGATCAAAGGTAAGATTTTATGGATTTTTGTCATCCCCTTCCCCTCTATTCCATGCTCTTGGGTTTGGGTTGTTATTGTTCTCAATTGTTATCAAGTGAGAGTACTCCCCAATGTTGTTAGAATTAGATTAAAGCTCTTTAGAGATTGTTAGAGTTTAATCTAGAGTTTTGTGGCTTCAATGGTAGATGTTGAAGCCATCCTTCCTCCCGAAACTCCGTAGAGGTGAGTGGGTTTAATCCTATGAACTCTATGTTAATCATTAGTTTTATTTCCTTAAAATGAGACATAAATGCATGATCTTAGAAAACATCTCAAGGAGTTTAGAGATTATTGTTGATCTATTAAGTTTACAAAAAATTTCAGTTTTTGAAATAGCATGAAATATATGTTCTAAGAAACTCATGGGACCATCTATTGTTAAATGATTTTTGTAAAAGAGCCAGAGTATGAATATGTTTATGTTTAAAGATTTCATGATTTCCATAATGATTTCAAGAGCAATATGCTTGTATGATAGAACTTTTAAACTTAGAGTATATCCCAGTTATAGAGATTCCTGAAAAGAATTAGTTTTCATGATTCAAAGACTAGACAATTAGTTAACAGTTTTCAATTATTATGAGTATATTTATGCATGATGATTATTAAGCATGGGTTAGAGATAAAAGTATGATATTAGAATTATGTAGTTCATGAAAAGTATATTAGCTCGACACATAATTTAGGAATTCAATCAAGGGAATTTTAGAGTATGAATCTTCATATGACATTGGCGGCTACATACTCTGTGGGCCTTGAAACCACCAAGTCCGCAAGTGGGTGATCCCTTGGACATGGTTTCATAACCACAGTTATGCTAAGGTTAAACTTTAAAGTTACATGGATTCAGGGTACTATGAGTTTATTGTTGCTTTTATTTAGTTTTCATTTAGTTGTGTATGATGAATAATATGAAACCATCGAGGCAATATTATGAAATAGCCATGGAGGCAATTTCTTTAACAGCCATGGTGACAATTGCAGAAAATGATACCTAGTTTGGTGCCCATAGATTGTCCACTAGGGATGCAGTTGCCAAAGACTGTAAGATTATAGATAGAAGTTCATGTTAGCTAGGTACTGAGCATTACTTTTCAGTTGATAGAAACATTTATTATATTTACGTATATAATTATCATGTTTAGAATACTAGCACTTACGATAGACGAAAGCCATGATTGATTCAATATGTATATATGTAAATATGAAGAATGCTTTGGAGCTTGTTTTATTATTATCATTAGTACTTTTGTTATTATTGTCATCCTTATTGTTGCCATTATGATTTCATACATCCTGTTGTTGTTATCCCAAGAAGGGGGTTCCAGGTGATAATTCACTCACTAAGTTTTAGATGAAACTCACCTTTCGCCCTTTTCCATTACAAATTTAGTAGCCGCTGTGGGTCCTCTCATCCACCTCTTCCCTAGCAGGAGAGTTTGGCAGTCAGTGAGCTTTACTTCAGAGTGAAATATCTTTTGTGTTTTGTATAGCAATAGAATGCTCTGTGTACATTGTGGGAGGGTCCAGACTATAGAGATAGATTACATTTTGTATTTACGATTATATCTTTCATGGATTATTTTATATAGAGCAACTTGTTATATTTTGATTTATAAAGGTAGGTTTAGAGTTTGATTATGAAATTAATTATTGGAAATTGATTTCAAAGAATAAGAGATTTATATTAGAGGTGTTTTTATATTGTTGTGAAAACTGATTTATTATTAATATATGCATATAGAGAGAGACTTTAGGTCACGAGGTGTATGCAAGGATGGGGTTCTTCACGTGTCGGTCACGCCCCAGGTCTAGTCGTGACAAAGTGGTATCAGAGCCATAGATTTCCTCCATGTCACCGGTGCAAGTGTCCATAAGTAGCAGGCATTTATGTAAATGGAAGTGCTCCTATTTACATTAACGAAGCATTACTTGAGGCCTTTAAGAAGAGTCAGCCATGTCTAGGTTCTGAAGAGTCTATGTCATTCTTGGAGCTCTTGATCCAATCTTATGTTTTTCCCCATCCTCTCGGTTAAGTTACGCTATTCATTAGGCTTTGCTATCGCCACCGCAGTAGCACCATGTTAGTTTGTGTATCAATTGTGTATGGCGTCTCAAGTAGGCCATTTCAAACTTGTTAGAGATTGTCAGTGAGCACGTCTAAGCTGGAGTGTATTAAAAAGGAGCACAAGTAGGAATGACTAGCTTATATAGAGGTCAGTCATAGGTACCGTTAGCCGGCCACCCCTCTTAGTGCCCTCCCCTGATGTGTCCTACTATTGCCTAACCAAGGGGTCAAGGCAGGACCTAGCCAGAATGGCAGAGCTTAGGATGGACCAGTTGGTCGCACCTAATCTAACAGACATGTGGAAGACCCTAGAGGAAGAGAGTTCACACAAAAGTTACCTAAAGTTAGAGGGTAGGATTTCGATGAGTGCACAAATCATGCATATAGACATGCTGTAAGATTGATGCTTTGTTTCTATTGCATTAAGTTATTTCAAGTAATCTTGGATGCCATGAACATCTTGCATGTCATGTTCCTAAAGACGCATTGTTGCATAATTTATGTTTAGATTTGTGCTTCTGCATGGCATGAGTGTAACATGCATGTAGAATAGGCTGACTGCATGGTGTAAATATTAGATGAGATTTGAACATTTAATCATTATACATGTTAATTGCATCTGATTACTCGAACTTTTCTTGTTGTTCTTTTCCAAACATGTGCATAAGATGAATGTGTTAGAAATCATGTATGTTTTACTGGCTTAATAATGATCAACATGAATAGTAGGCATGTGCTAAATGATAATTAAAACTTTAGTATTTAGATTCCTTAGGTTGTTTTGGTGGACGTTGAATTTCTGATAGCTTGAATGGACTAGAGTTCATGAATGACTTGTCTATGTTGGTTAAGTATATGGTTTCATATATGTGCATGCTCATTCTAACATGCCTTTTTGGAGCAAATGTTGGAGTAGCTTCCCATGATGTTGAAAGTTCACATTTAGTAAGATCCAATTTCCTTGAGTGCTATCATGTTGTTATGTTTTACAAGCTTGACATGTGGTTTGAGGACTTTGTTAGTACCTTTGAAAGGAGTTTTATGAATACTTGAGGCTCTTGGCCAAAGTTTTGTAAATTCTAGATGAAAGGATTTTCTCAAAGAAGTTTTGTTAACCTTGTATTACGATGATTAGTTTGTTTTATGGAAAGAGAATTTAGAAGATATGTTTTACTTGAATGAGATTTAAGATATTTAGGTACAAACTTCTTAGACAATTTGTTTTATGCCCATAGCGAATAGTTTGATTCATGATGAAATGTTGTCAAAAAGTTGTGTAACATGAAATAGAATCCCATGTATTTGTATGATAGTATGCTTGAGTTGACACTACATGTACAGGATTAGGAGGTTAAAGGCAAGAAAGTTAGTTAATGATGTTTGGGATGTGCTGCATTTATGCATGCTAAGAGTATAGACACATGGTTGCATTTCATATTTTTTTTTTCTATGTGCATGAATAGAGTAGTTAGATTTCCGTGCATGACATGTGCATAGGGAGTGAGAAAGTTCAGGAACCAAGGACTAGGAGTCTATGGTATCAATTGATGTCAACATAAGATAAAGAGGACTAGAGTAAGGACGCAAGTGATGTTTAGCCTCCATCTTCGAGAGCTCACTTGCCCAGGAGTTGGCAAAGCATAGATGCCTATCTAGGACTTGCACTGTCGTAAAGGCTGCCCTTGTAGGTAAAGCCACCTAGATGTGACAATTGGCCTCCTTAGCTAGAGTAACAGAGCAGTGGCCATCAGACGACATTATCTCTCAAAGTATCAGCTAATACAGTCAAAATATCATGTCAGTGTTGAGCATTCATGTTTATCCTTGAAACCCCATGTGGGTTAAGTTCTCCGTCTCCTTGAACTTCTAGTTACATTAGTTTGGATTTGGGAACTAAATCTTTTTAAGGGGGAAGAATGTAATACCCTAGTTTTAAATAAAAAAGGTTAGAAATTCTTTTTTACTAGGAAGGGTGCCAGTTACCCTTATCTGTCACTTTAGGTCCTAAATTTCACTAAGTCTGAATCCTATACGTCCTTAGAGGGCTATATGATAGAACCATATTCTTGGGATCAAAAGTCCTGATAATTGTTCCCAAAAGGAAAACAAGTTAAAGAATGATTTTTAATGAATTTTATGAAATATTTAAACATTTCATTTTTAGCCCACAAGTTTATAAAATCTTAAAAGTTCCTGAATTTGAACTAAAACCCAAAATTTGGATTTTAATTTGTTGGGATTTTAATTTTTATGATATTTTATTTGAATCCAAATAAGGGTACTTAATTATTCACATTTATGTTTTAAAGTTAATGGAGAGTAAAATAAATGTAAATAAGTGATGCGTGAAAGACCTTTTTACCTATAGGTTTGGTGAACTGTCACGCTATAGCAGTCATGGTGTGGCGGGTTGGCCATTTGGCTCTATAGATTGCTATAGTGGTCCAAGACTTCCATAACTGTCATAAGTGTTTGTGAGAGGGGCACGGGTGAGCTTGAATGCTATAGCGATGTCAGGAGGGTCAAACATGTCAAAAGATGTCATTTCACTTAAGTGACCCCTAACCTCTTTTATATACCCCAAACTCGGATTCTTCATCCCAAAACTGAAAACCTTCTTCTCCAAACCTTTCTCACTCTCCTCCACTAAATCCAACCTCCAATCCTTCTTCTTCCAAGAGATCAAAGGTAAGATTTTATGGGTTTTTGTTATTCCCTTCCTCTCCATTCCATGTTCTTAGGTTTGAGTTGTTATTGTTCTCCATTATTATCAAGTGGGGGTACTCCCCCAATGTTGTTAGAGTTAGATTAAAGCTCTCTAGAGATTGTTAGAGTTTAATCTGGAGTTTTGTGGCTTCAATGGCATATATTGGAGACATCCTTCCTCCCTAGATCCATTGATATTAACACCATTACTTCCTCCCCTCCAGATGTGGGTTCAATTCTGTGATTTCTATGTTAATCATTAGATTTTATTTCATTAAAATGAGGCATAAATGCATGATCTTAGCAAACATCTCAAGGAGTTTGGAGATTATTGTTGATATATTAAGTTTACGAAAATTTTAGTTCTTGAAATAGCACGAAATATGTTTTACGAAACTCATGAGACCATCTATTATTAAATGATTTTTGTAAAAGAGCCAGAGTATGAATATGTTTATGTTTAAAGATTTCATGATTTCCATAATAATTTCAAGAGTAGTATGTTTGTATGATAGAACTTTTAAACTTAGACTAGAGCTCAGTTATAGAGATTTAGGGAAATTGGTTTTCATGATTTAGAGACTAGATGAGTTAACAGTTTCCAATTATTATGAGTATATTTATGCATGATGATTATTAAGCATGGGTTAGAGATAAAAGTATGATATTAGAATTATGTAGTTCATGAAAAGTATATTAGCTCAACCCACGGTTTAGGAATTTAGTCAAGGGAATTTTAGAGTACGAATCTTCATATGATTCATGACAGTTGGCGGCTACATACTCTCTGGGCGTGAAACCACCAAGTCTGCAAGTGGATGATCCCTTGGACATGGTTTCATAGCCACAATTATGCTAAGGTCAAACTTTTAAAGTTACATAGATTCAGAGTACTATGAGTTTATTGTTGCTTTTATTTAGTTTTAGTTGTGTTATGTATGATTAATAGTATGCAATAGCCATGGTGGCAATTCTAGAAAACGGGACCTACTTAGGTGCCCAGCTTGTTCGCCAGGGAAGTGGTTTGCCAGGGACCGTAAGATTATAGATAGAAGCTCATGCTTACTAAGGACTAAGCATTACTGTTAAGTTGATAGAAATTAAATCATGTTCAGAATACTAGCATTTATGATATAGACGAAAGCCATGATTGATTCAATATGTATATATGTAAATATGAAGAATGCTTTGGAGCTTGTTTTATTATTTTCATTAGTACTTTTGTTATTATTGTCATCTTTATTGTTGCCATTACAATTTCATACATCATGTTGTTATTGTCCCAAGAAGGGGGGTTCCATATGAGAATTCACTCATTGAATTTTAGATGAAACTCACACCTCCCTTTTTCATTATAGATTCAGGAGCCATTGCGGTCCTTCTCATCCACTTCCTCCCAGCAATAGAGCTTGATAGTTGGTGAATTTCACTTTGGATTGAAGTATCTTTTTGGTTTTGTATAGCGATAGAGTGCTCTAGTGTATATTATGGGTAGGGTCTCGGACTATAGAGATAGATTGCATTTTGTATTTACAATTATATCTTTCATGGATTATTTTGCATAGAGTTTGATTATGAAATTAATTATTGGAAATTGATTTCAAAGAGCAAGAGATTTATATCAGATGTGTTTTTATATTGCTATGAAAATGGATTTATTATTAATATATTCATATAGAGAGACTTAGAGGTCATGATGCTTACGTGGAGATGAAGTTCTTCACGTGCCAGTCACACTCCCAGGTCGGGTCGTGACAATAAATTTTGTAGGAAATTTAGCATATGTCAAAATTCTTGCATCTAAATAAAGTTTATTTACTTCCATCCACCCAAACAACATTGTCAGCTTATAATTCACGTTCTGGAATAGTGTCCTTATGTTTAAACATTATTAGTTGCTGGTCTGGCAAGTGAAATGGTAGTCTTATAACAGTAGGTTCTTTGACTTGGATGTCGAAGCTAAATAATCTCCAGGCAGCTTCACATGTAGAAATGTACCTACAATCATAATAGTTTTTTATTTCATATACCATTGACCTTTGTGAATTATCAACTTAAAATAAAGCTAGTCACATTTTCATTGCCCTTGTACACCTATTTGAAAAGGTACTTAATCATAGCTGTTTGGCAAGTGTACTCAATATTAATATGACAACCATATTTTAAAATAAGTGTTAGGTTGTACGAGACTATGTAACTATTGTCCAAACAACAGTTGGGTTTAGTAATTACCCTCCTGTTATCGCCTATACTTTAGAAACCCAGCTTCATCAATGATTGTTCTTGATCTAAATGCCTTTTGGAAAAATTTTGAGCGCCTCATATTCACCATGCAAGGACTATTCATGTTATGTAGGCCACATGGACCATGTACCATGAACTTCTGGATAGCTTCATATAGGTTTGGGTTTATCTCTTTATTTGGTATCTCTGCACAAATGTACTTGTCTAAATCTTCAGGAGACTAGGTCTGGAATCTTGGTGCATAAATAAGAGGATGTGAGCATGTGGAAGATCTTTTTGAAATTCAATCGTACAGACATATGCATAATAAATTGCATCAGTAAGCATAGCACATATCGTAAATCAATTTGTTTGTCATAATGACAAATTTAATTACATTAATTATTAGAATGAAAATATAACTTACATGCAAATAATCTCCAATATATGTCCTTTCTTGAAATCAGTTATCAACTCATCAAGGTTTAGTTTGAACATTCGACATAATATGTCTGGCCTATCCTCAGCTTTTAGCCCCTTTGCTACAACAAATCACTTTATTTCTAGCCATTTTAGGTTACAGGTAATGGTGATGAAATAACTTGGATAACCAGCATATTTGCAAATAGCAAATGTATCTTTACAATTATTGAACATGTATCTTGGACCTCCATGAAGGAACTAGGCAGGATTATTCTTTTTCCAATGGTTGTTGCATCAGTCTCACCTCTTACTACAAAATCATGAAGACCTCTATATTGCTCAACTATTAGATTTTGCTAGTTTTGCCTTATATAAGTAAGGGGTTCTGATTCAACCATTGTGTAGTTGTCAATCAAAAATTGCTGGAATAAATGCCTAGATTTAGAATTCCTGATGACTCATTCCTCTTGTCTTGTATTCGATATGCACAAAACTCTGTCATGCTAATTCTGACCCTTTTATTACCAACTGCACACCCTGGCTATTTAGCTATTGAAATATCTGATCTATAACCATTTTCTCCATAATGGATATTGTAAACCAAGATACATTGGAAGGAACTCATCAATTTGTTGAAGCAACCTAGATTGAGTTTCAATTACCAGATCCCTATGTCTCATTGAGAGGTCTATATCTCCAACTACTAACATAGCAACTTCAGAAACAGTTGGCAAATTATAGCGTCTTCCATCAGCATAATGTTTTCTTATCAACTTAAGTTTAACTTTAGAAAAGTTCATTTCTTTGTATCTCTGGCATATCTAAAAGTCTTTGATTGTCTAAAACATGGATCACAAATATTAAGGTATATATCAATTGTAGGAACTTATATTTTTCTTACCTAAAGTCATTATAAATGTAATATATAAAGAAGAAAGTACCTCAATGCATGTATTCTATTATCCACCTCATTATCTGTGTCATATACATATAGTTGAGCAAATCTTGGTCTGTCATTCAAAGGAGGTATTAAGCTTCCAATTGAGTGGAAATTTTGTCCACTAAGAAAAATATAGGAGGTTAGTGACCATTATTAATACCTCGATCAATTTTTCCAGCCATAGATGTAAAAGAAAACATTGAATTGAATGCTCTAATATTTTTCAAAGTGTCTGCCTTTTCATCGTCAATTGCTAACAAATCTCTAAGAACTGTTGGAGGCAATTGTAGCATAGGTAACTGAACCTTTCCTTCCATGCCACACAATGAGAATCTTGGAGTACTATTATTTTTTGTTTTTGCAAGTCTCTCATTAGACCACGTAAATGCATTGCAAAATTGACATTCATAAATTGGATCTCCTAGATCCCAAGGGTTTACAAATAGAGAAAAATGATAGTACCAAATACCCATGTGAGAAAATCAATATGAAAGATTATAATTATGATAGTAAAAATTAACAGATTTAACCTTCGTGAATGGTCATTGTAGGAAGACATGTATCATCTATATTGTAATACATTATAATAACAATTATTAGCTTATCATGAAGTAACATTGAATAATTTGAAAGTATGCATTTTGTTTTACGTGATGTTGCATTTATAGAATCATTGTCATTTTCATCAAGATCTGTTTCAAGCCTAATGTCATCAAAACCATTGACTTCTACAAAAATAAAATAATAATAATATATTTTCACAATGATGAAAAGTAATGTAATAAATTTATAATTTTCAATTAATTCAAATGAATAATAATTTCAAATAAAACTCATTGCAAAATAGTGGAAATTGATACCTTCATAGTCATGGAAAGGATCAAGAAATGTACTGTCATTTGTATTTTGATTATTATAAGGCTGAGTTTGACAGACTATTTGTGAATCATCAAATTGTGGCAACAGTCTTACAAAATCTATAACTTTAACTTTTTTTGGCCTGTTTGTTTGACAAAACTCTTTGCTTGCATTGGAAGGTGATAAGGAATACATGGAATCAAATCAAATACTTACATGAAGGCAGTAAATTGGTGAAGTAAATATTTGAAATACAATGTACAAATAAAAGATGAAAAGCTCACGTTAACGATAAGGATCCTCCACTGTGTGCGATATGCATAGGTTTCATATGAACCAAAACTTCTTCATTATATTGTGCTAAGGTTGTCATTGATGCAGGAATTTGTATTTAATTATAAACAACAATAAGACATAATTAAGAATAATTTGGGTCATTATTACAATATTTTATACAAACGAGTAATTTAATCATGAAATAGTAACACAACTGACAATTCATGTTAAATAATTTGGGAAGAAAATGTGAATAATACTTGAATAAATTTGTGTATCCAATACTTTTCTCATTCATGAATGGGCATGTTTTATTTTCCTTTCCAGTACAGACAATATTCGATTTTATTTCACCTATTGAAGTCACTGTAGTCCAATAACAAATATAGGAAAACATGAATATTAATTGTAGGAGATCAGAGACTTTGAAGTATTATCAAGTACACGTGTCTATCATTCAACTCGCAAATTAAAATATTTATACTTACTAACCATTAGAAACATCTAAAAATGGACTTTTTCCACTATTTAATGACATCATGGATATTGTTTTGTCTCCTATGCAAATATGTTTGGTCTTTGAATGTACACGTCCTCGGATATGAGTATTCCTTGCATTCCATGAATTTGATGGGGATTTGGTTTAGGTTTATTTGTGTGATAAGATGTTTGGAGGTTTGATGTTGTAGAAGAATTATCTTTGGAAAAGGAGATCACTTTTCATTTGATCGAAGGAGTTGATACAACACTTGCTATTTAAAATTCAAAAATCAATACATCAAAACATGAATATTCAACTTCATAGTCTTTGATCATAATAATAACATAAAAAAGTAATAATGATAACAATAACAAGTGAATAATAGTATAGCAGGTAAATATATGGAAATTGTTTAGAAGAAGACAAATAGGAACTTACATTCCATATTGAATGAAGAAGTAGCTTCCGTTGTCTTTTTAATTCTACTATTGTGTATAATGAAGCTTCTCCTTAAACGCGCTACCTTAGGATTTGAAGCACTTTCTATGGTATCCATTAGTAATTCTTACTTTAGGCAAATGAGGTGAAAACTAAAGGGTAAAGGAACGTGCAATAGAAGTTGGACCTATACAATTAAGACAGAAGTTGGAGGTGTGTTGCTTACCATAAAAGTAAGAAAAATACCATATCATCTAAATGTACACAGGCTAGAAAGGATGGTCTAAGCTTTGATATTTAAATAAATAAACAATATTATTAAGTTATACTTCAGTATTCTTTGTTGCCATTTATTGGTATTCAAAAGTGATAGTTTGCTACTTGTAGTCATAAGAAGTAGTAACATTAAAGAAGTTGGACTTTTTCTATCATGTCTTTGCTTTCAGGAAATTAGTAGTCACATATCATGTCTGTGAAAATAGAGTGAGTTCTTGGTATTTGTCAAACAAAATATATCATATTAAATTATTATTTTGGCATTAGTATATTTAATTAAATTATGAATTTTTTATGTACTTATTGAATATTTCCATTGGCAAGAGTTTGTCAACAACAAGGAAACAGTAATAACATATATTGTAATTATAATTGAATATTTTTAAACAATGATTCAAGGTGACCCTGATGCAGCTATAATTCTTATTTTTTAATTAGTAGGTCATAAATATAGTGTAAAACATTTTTTAGTAGTATCAATTTGTTACAATACAATGATGTTTTCTATTTACTAATTATATTTGTCTGTGCAAACTTAGTTTTATCTCATATCAAAAGCTAAAAGAAATTTATATATGTTTGTGTTAAAATACAATCTTATTTCTACATAATTATCTATTGTATATATTTATTTATATCCACAACTGGTAGTGCAGGACTTCCACATAATAAAGAGGTCAAACGAATATTGATTTGTTTTCGTTGAAAAGTATTTGCATTTATATATAATTATCGATTATGTATGTTAATTGCCTACATGGAAAAGTCATAGTGTACTACTTTGTAGTAACAAACATGTTAGCTATGTATAAAGGTTCAATATATTTAACTAATTGCTACATTTGAAAAAATAAGTATTGTAAACAAATTATTATTATTGTTATTATTATTATCATGATTCACAAAAAGGTAGTTCACAGGATAATAAATTTCTATTATGGAAACCATTCTTTTTGTTATATCATATTTGCATATAAATTTCTAGCTTTTGCAATACTTGGTAACCAGAAAAATAAAATGGCCAAAAAGTTAAGATGCACAAAATTTTTAAATCACAAAATTATTCCATGTATGAAATCTGGGTGAATATTTCTTATCTTTTAATTTAAAAGAAATCATAAGTTCAATGTAAAGAACTTATTTTGTTACACAACGGTAGGACGCATTGATATTATCTATCAACTCATAATAATCTATTTATATAACATATATTTTGAATCGAAGCAAACCAGGTATAAAAATATTCATCCTAATTCTGAATTGTTTAGTTACATATTATTATATTATATTATACAATACCAATATACATGTCTACATATATATATATATATATATATATATATATATATATATATATATATATATATATTGAAACTTAAATTATATTTCTTTGATGTATAACATAAAAACTCAAAAATCTCAACTTTATAAATGTGAACACATAATATATAATATAATAATTCATTAAAAGTGGGTGCAACCTAATTCAGGAACTTACAAAAGCTTGGCTTGAACATAATAAGAGAATTAAAAGAGTTGACACAAATTAACAATACATATTTCAAAAATATTTACATAAGCAAGCACGTAGACACAAATACATCATAACAAAACACAATAGATATAATATTACACAGCCAGATTAACATTGATGCATGATCTTTCTTTAATCAATGGGTTTCATCTTGATCACTTTCCTTAATTTAGTGGAGGATCGGTCTCCTTTATCATGGGGTGAGAATGCATTTGGTGTTGCAATCCATGGGTCATTCAAAAATGATTTTAAAGGTGTCATCAAAAGATCTGATTGTAACTTGGATACATTTTCAAATGAATGAAAACAACTTTCCTGGTAAACAAAAGTCCATTAGTTACGAAAGCATCTCATCAAAGATTAAGTTATAGTTGATATGAATAATAAAATATCTTATTAACATCAGAAATATCTGGAAGACCACTAATATCTGGAAGACCGCTAAACACGTCTGAACTATCCGCAAGATAACTTAACTAAATCCAAAAACACATTAAGACTTGTTCTACCTTGTTAAGCTTCATGATTTAAGTAAAAGAATAACAACTTACATCATCAACTTAGAAAACGCACGAGAAGGGGGTTGAATTGTGCTTCGCTTTTTCTTTCTTTTCTTACTTAAAAACTTAAGCAATTTACTATCAAGCTTTGAGCTTGAAGTGCAGCAAAAACAGCATTAGATGTTTTAGAAAGTTACTTTCTAAATGATAGCAACTTATGATGACAAAATAATAATAAAAGTAATGCAATAAAATAAAGGAGTTAAGGGAGAGAAATACTAGAGATTTTTATCCTGTTCGGCCAATCTTGCCTACATCTAGTGTTAACTTCAGAACCCTTCAGAAAGCTTCATAGCAATATGTTTTAAGTGACAACAAAATCAATTCAAAGAAAATATTTTGAAGATCAACTAATGTCTTCCTTTAGTTTCTTGACATAGCATACATGTTTTTCAATTGCATAACACGGACTTGAAACGAGAATTTCACTTTGTATGTGCAAACATGATTTATCTCATATAAAAAGATTGAACTTAATAGAAGTGAATATTATATCATGCAAAGTATTCATACATGCCTTACGAATAAAAAGATATCAAGACAAGTACAAGAAATGAAGATCTTGACTTCAGAAAGTACATTATGAAGGAAGATATCCATCAAACTTTGAAGCCAAAGTGTGCTACTATATTTAATCATCACACTCGCAATGTTATTCATTAATAAGCCATGATTGAAGACGTGAAGACCCAAGAATCATCAACGGAATGATATCACACATCAGAAAGATCACATTCAGTGAAAATATGTACTCTACAAGAAAAGAAGGGAATTTTTTTTTTAAAATTCAAATTTGAAATTCAAAAGTCAAAACCCAATGACTGAATTGGCGAGTCATCTTTTTTGCCACTATGGTCAACTACCTCGGCTTCTAGAAGAAAGAGTTCAAAAACCATATTCAGAAAGTAAGAGTAGTTTTTGAAGGAACATCAGAAACCTCAATCTCACAATGGCTTCTGCAAAAGTTTTGACAACAGATAGGCTACTCTTCTAGACTGCTTTTCCAAGACACAAATGGATGATCAACATATGTCACTTAGAGATCTGATCAAGGGCAACAGTCACAATGGAAGACTATCTATAAATAGAGATGCTTTGCTTTCAAACGTTCTAAACAAACAGGCTACTCTTCTAGACCTGTTCTAAGACACAAATGGATGATCAACATGTGTTACTTGGAGATCTGATCAAGTGCAATGGTCACAATGGAAGACTATCTATAAATAGAGATGTTTTGCTTTCAAAAGTCAACCCAGTGATTGAACTGGTGAGTCATCTCTTTTGCCACTATGGTCAACTACCTCGACTTCTAGAAAAAAGAGTTCAAAAACTACATTCAGAAAGTAAGAGCAGTTTTGAAGTAATATTAGAAACCTCAATCTCACAATAGCTTCTGCAAAAGTTCTGACAAACAAACAGGCTACTCTTCTAGATTGCTTTTCCAAAACACAAATAGATAATCAATATGTGTCACTTGGAAATCTGATCAAGGGCAATGGTCACAATGGAAGACTATCTATAAATATAGATGCTTTGCTTTGAAAGAAAATAGATTGACACTGCACAAAGAGCAATAACTCTAAAAAAATTTCTCCCCATCTACTTGTAAAGTTCATTACATCTAGTAATCATTTCCTTTTATTGTAAAAACCTTCTTTCTACATTCCTTCATGTTCATATATTCTTCCTAGGAAGAATATTTAGAAGGAAGTCATTCAAGTCTTTCCAGAACTTTCTCTGGAAATCTTATGAAAACTTGAGTGTAGGTTAGTTTGAGTTGCAAACCCAAACAAAAACCTTTGTATCCTCAATCTAGTAGTAATCGGTGTGAGTTTAGCTTAGAGAGGCTAGTTAAAGACTACTTGCAACGTGCCATTAAAGGTGTTTCATTGGTCTCAATTTAGCTTGAAGAGGCTAGTCAAAGACTACTTGACTTAGCATAAAGGCTGGCGAATAACTACTTTGTTAACGACAGTAGGAGTTGTCTCTGGTCCTGGTGAGAGCTTGGGAAGGCTATTGTAAAGACTATCCTTGTTCTTTTTCTCGTGAGAGAAAAGTTTAGTGGAACTCAATTGTTATTAAGAACTAGATATGGGGGTGGCCAAACCAGGATAAAACTCTCATGCAGGATATCTTTTCTCCTTCATCTCCTTTTTTATTTATGTATTTGTTTTGTTTACTATGTTAGATTTAGATAAACTTTCTTTCACGTTTTTATTTCTTTTTAGTTTAGAAATTTCATTTTTTGAAATTACTAATGTTGTTTCCGCTATCCTTCAAGCTTAAAGCTTGATAGTATTTTGGATAATTTATTAAAAGTCAAATAAGGAAAGAAAAGACAAAGCACGATTCAACCCCCCTTCTCATGCACATTCTTACCTAAACCAATTCACAACAATAGTTGAGTTTTACTAAACCTTTCTCAACCTGAGAAAGAAATAGGATAGTCTTTGCAGTAGCCTTCCCAAGCTCTCACCAGTGACCAATAGACAACCTCTACTGTCACACACCAAGTAGTTATTTACAGCTTCTTCAAGTTGAACCAGTGACAGCAAGTATACTCTACTATCATAAACTAAGTAGTTATTCACAGCCTCTTCAAACTAAACCCGAGTAGCCTTGTACTAGCCTCTCCAAGCTAAACGTGATTAGCAAGAACACCTTACTGTCGCATTGGAAGTAATTTTATCATAGCATCTCCAAGTTATCTCACACCAATCATTACTGGATTGAGGATACAAAAGTTTGTGTTTAGGTTTGCCACTCAAATAAACCTACACTCAAGTTTCTTGAAGTTATACAATAAAAGGATCTGAAAAAAACTTGAATGGCTTCTTTTTAATAAGATTTTCTAGGAAGAACGTAAGATTTGTTAAGGATGTATAAAGAAGATTTTATGGACAAGGAAACTGAGTACAAGAAGTAATGAATTTCGCAAAAAAGATAAGGATGAAAACTCCAGCATTTTCAGACTGTGTAATGTTCAGCTCTATCCATTTGGAAGCTTAACATCTCTATTTATAGATGATTTGCCTTTGTGATCGTTGCCCTTGATCAGCCTCCAAATGACACATGTTGATCATCTGTGTCTTTTAAAGCAATCTAGAAGTGTAGCTTGTCTTTTTATCAGATATGTTGCAGAAGTCATTGTAAAATAGAGGTTTCTGATACTATCTTTAGAAACTACTTTTTACTTTTTGAACATGATTTCTAAACACTTCCTTCTAGAAGCTGGAGTGGTTGACCAAGTTGGCAAAAGAGATAACATGTCAGCTTGTAGCTGGATTTGATTTCAAATTTGAATTTCAAATTTTCCTTACTTTTTCAAACGTAAGCGTCTTACTATGAATTGCACTTTAGGGGTGCGGTATCAGTTCCTTGATATGTTTTTAGTCTTCAGGTGTTCAATGATGATAAACTGATTACAATCATGATGATTAAAGGTGATAGAACACATTAGCTGGAGGGATGGATAGGTATCTTCAATTTGAGACTACTTTCTGAAGTCCAGTGTTTCTTTTTGAAGATCCGTGCCTTGGTTTCTTGTACTTGTTGAATTTCGTTTAGCTTGTTAGGCATTTATATGCTTATTTCATGAGATAATTATCACTTGCATTTAGTTCCTATCTTTACACGAGATAAAATATGTTTGCACATGTAAAGTGAAATTATTCTTGCTATTTGAGTCATGATACGCTAACAAATGACCCTGTTTGCTATTTCAAGAAACTCAAGGTAGATATTAGTCATTTTTCAAAATATTTTCTTTAAATTGGCTTTGTTATCATTCAAAACATATTGACTTGAAGCTTTTTGAAGGGTTCTGGAACTAACAACAGATACCTTGAAAAGAAATCTTTTGTCCTTGAATGAATCAAGCTCTGCTAGATATTGTGTCTTTCCTCCACCCTTAAAACAAATGGAGTGTATATCCTAACCACAATAACTAAGTGAGGCTATGTTTTATTTTTAAAATAAAGAATGACACCTACCCTTGAGAAATAATCCAATCTAAGATCAGAGGCTAAAATGTTAAGGAACTTGCAAGCTTCACGTTCATACAGCATAAACAAAGTAGATGTTGGACCATCAACTATCCTTAATTGAATACTATACCTGCTTATTGTTAAAAACAATTTGTTGAGTGTACTTGGCTTTGAAAAATTGATAGTTAAACAATTAAATTAGTCATTAGTCACATTTAAAACAAATACCTCAACATGAAAGTTGTGGGTTTGTATCACATTTCTTACAATAGAAAGTGTCAATCATTTCTTTCAAACCTTGTGAGCACTTCATGCATCCTTTATACCACCAATTCGATTCATTTTCTATGCTCTTAACGGTCCTAATTGTGACAAATATGGATTTTTCCTAACCATAATAAAATCTTTTATTTGAGTGTATGGTTTTTTTACACCAACATATAAGATAGTAATTAAAATAATGAAAAATTAATGCACTTACAAACCTCAACAGTTCCTTGAGATTACAAATTCTCTTGTATAGACATTGATTTCGGAAATCATCTTAATGGAATAAGGAGTTTGTCCATTTAGCTATGATAGTTGAAAAGGAATACTATCATTTGATTATGTTACCCTACAAAGATAAATTTATTGAAAAAGCAAATACAAAAATATTTTTTTTTTGCCAAAATAAACAAATGAACAAACTAATTACATGTAATATTACCTTAGCTGAAATTCAGTCACTTCTGGTAAATTTGTATTGATTAAAAGTTTTGAAGCATAATTGGCGTTGGAGACTCCCATGCTTCCTACAGAAAAAATGCCAAAGTATTTCACATGTTGTTTGAAATATGGACTATTATGTGCCTATTATTATTAAATTTAATAATTACCTTGATAAAAATTAAATTTACCAAGCTATAGGATTACAATGTACTTATCTCCTGGATGATCTTGCAAATAATAAACAAATTGAATGGCAAAGTCTTCCCATAGTGTACACCTGATTTTATCTTTACTCCTTCTAAAATTATAGTTATAGCATGTGGTTATTTTCATAAACACAATATCATGGAAATTTGAGATAAACCTTTACAAAAACATAGATTAATAAATATAGACAGTGAGAAACATGATTAGATTATTATTTAATCTTACTAAAGATCATCCAATTCAATAACAATTCTTTTACAACTTTTGTCCTTTTTTGAATAATCTTGTGGATCTCCTTTCGCTGTAACCAAACCAATCACATATGGAATAAACAAGCCGCATAGATTTATTAAGATGTTTTATTAGAAGGATAAATTGTATATGAGCAACAAATAAAAATATTAATAATTATTACCAATTAAATGAGAATCTTGTTTTGTCTAGAAGAATTAAGCTATTTGGCACAAACTGAAACATATTTGTAGGTATTCCATGGTCATCACTAGGTCTAACTTGAGTATCTTTCTTAAAGAAAATTATGAACTCATGATTGGTTGGCTTGTACTTCACTAAATTAAAGGCTATGTGAACATTGCTAATGATGTAGACCATTCCTCCAATCATGTAGTATTCAAATAACTAGACATGTTGAATCCTAACTGTGCATTGTATCCTATTTTGCCAAGTTAAATATTTTACAAATAGTTGATAACATCAGGACATGATTACAAATTTTCTTTGCTAAAATAACAACTAGAATTAAACTGAAAATTTACTATGGTGGTGAATATGGGAATGTGTCATAACCTGTTAACTCTAACTTTGATCTTCCAAACATTTTCATCATTACACATGTTAACATCCCTTAGCAAATCAAACTTTGAAGACATGGCTTACAAATAGACAAAAAGTGAATTGGTTAGTCTTTCTTTCTTGTAGAGCAAAATGATGTTTTTAAGATGAGCAAAAAGTTTTTTGGATTTTAATTGGAGGTGATTGTGAGTACAGGTGATGGTATAGGACTACCTATATATAGGGAAAGAAAGACTTAAAACAATAGAAGTTCATGCATAGACCGTAAGGAAGAAAATGAAGTTATAAACCTAGTAGGATATGAGGAACCAATATACCATGTAGGGAACAATGTCATTTAGCCAAGAAAAAAGTTAAATTTGATTTATGTTTTATTTGTGTAATTTATCCTATTTGGCATTTGGTATTATATCCTATTTGCTATTATATTGCATAAAATAATTATTTATGTTGAGTTTGTAGAGGTCCACCATCAGCTTTGATGATCATATTCGGAGAAACGAGTTGAGGTGTGTGTGTGTTTTTTTTCATATTTTTATTTTATTTATATTTTATTAGTAATTTCATTTAGTCCTTTATTTTTCGTGGAATATAAGAGTTATAACGTTAGTTATGTATAGATGCATACATAGATACTATTTCTGTGTGTATGAATATATAAAAAAATATGTAGTTATTTTTATTTAAATTTTATTAGTAATTTCATTTGGTCCTTTATTTTTTTAATGGAATCGATAAGACTTATAAGGTTGCAGTTATGTATAGATGCATAGATAGATACTATTTTATGTGTGTTATGTGTACTATTATTGGGATTCATAAGGCATTTATATAGTTTTTATGTATTGTGTGTGTGTGTGTGTGTGTGTGTGTGTGTAACCAATAAACGTATACCAGATGCAATAAAAAAATTTGAAAAGAAAAAGACAAATTAACTTGTTTAGGTAATAGTTTGGATATCCATATTAATTTGATTTGGAATTTCCATTATAATACAATATAACAATAATATATATTAAATAATATATAATATATAATAGAATGGTAAAATTCATTACTTCTTGATAGAAAGTATAAGCACTTATCTTTGAAAAGTAGTAACATGTCGTAACCTTCATGATGAAACATCTTACAACATGTTCTTAATTTGTTATTGTATTAACATGTAGTACTATTTTACATATTTTCCCTGGTTACTAGAAAAAAGTGCAGAAAGTGAGATTTTATATTAACTGTGTTAGACTAATTGATTGAATAGTTACACAAGTGTATTACAATATTTGCATACCTTGTCAACTATTCGTCCAATATTGTAAAAAAATTCATACATATATTGATGCCTACTAAGATATTGCCTCAAAAAAAAGAAAAAATGCAACCACTACTTTAACGGGCCATGAAAAATGTCAAAGTACAATAAAAGCATTGATCACATATTTAGACCACGAATCTTTATTCTAATATAAAATGAGATATGATGCATTGATAAATCTTGCTAAATTTATTGTTATTGTGCACCAAAAAAGAATCGTTTGATTTGCCTAATTTTTTTTTTATTTTCAACATAAGTAAAAAATAGATATCAAATTATATTTATCAAGAGATTAATTTCTAAAATTTGGTAATACTTTTCAATAATAGGGTATGAAAATATTTTGACCTTAAAAGAGGCCAATGTGTTTGCAAATTAATTGAATTTTATTTTTTGTATTTGAAAGTATTACGATTAATTCTTCAAACTGAAGAATGATGGTAGTGATAATTTTTTTTTACCTCACCATCTTTTTTCTAGTATTTCAATTGAGCTGTTCATGCAAAGAAAAACATAAATCGACTAACACAAAAAAAATCAATGCTTGCAATTTAATTAAATATCAATAACCCAAAAGAATTAACATATCATGGAAAACAAAAGCTCGATCAAATTTGACATTAATATGAAGAATAAAGTTTTATAAAATTTTGACACAATCTCAGACTGATTAAATTTAAAATTTCATAATTGATAACTAAGTTCCGATATTTCAATTCAACAATTCATGGAAAAAAAAAACATAATTCGACTAACACAAAAAGTAATCGCTGCTTTAAATTTCATTAAATATCAATAACCCAAAAAAATAAAAATATCATGGAAAACAAAAGAATCAGTCAAATTTGACTTTTTTTTATCAATAATCAAATTTTGAAAACTTTTGACATAGCCTCACAAAAAAAAAAGATGAATTAACTTATGTCGGCAATAGTTTGGATATCCATATTAATTTGAATTAGAATTTACATTATAATATCATAATATATATATATATATATAATATATTGCTAAAATTGATTGATTATTGGTAGAAAGTATGTATAAATACTTATCGTTAAATAGTACTAACATGTTTTAATGTTCATGATGAAACTTCTTACAACATGTTCTTAATTTATTATTATTAACATGTGGCACTATTTTACATATTTTTGCTTGTTACTAAAAAAAATGCACAAAGTCGAAATTTTATACTAATTGCGTCAAACTAATTGATTGAGAAGTTACACAAGTGCATTACAATATTTGCATAGCTTGTTAACTATTCATCCAATATTGTAAAAAATTCATAGATATGTTGATGCCTACTAACATATTACCTGAAAAAATAAATAAATGCAACTACTACTTTAACATGCCATTAACAAAGTCATAGTATATTAAAATTATTGATCACATATTGACCAACAATCGTTAGTCCAGGATAAATGCAGATATGATGCATGATAAATCCTACTGAATTTATTGATACTTTTCACTAAAAAAGCATCTTTTGTTTTGCCTAATTTAGCTTTTTTATTTTCAACATAAGTAAAAAATAGATATCAAATTATATTTATCAAGACATTAATTTCTAAAATTTGGTAATACTTTTCAATGATAGTGTATGAAAATATTTTGACCTGAGGAGGGGCCAATGCATTTGTAAATTAATTGAATTTCCTTTCTTCTATTTTAAAGTACTACGAATAATTCTTGAAACTGAAGAATGATGGTAGTAATATTTTTTTTTTACCTCACCACTTTTTTTGGTTATTTCAATTGAGCAGTCATGCTAAAAACAAAATAATTTGACTAACATAAAAATTATTCATTGCTCTCAATTTCATTAAATATGAATAACCCAAAACAATTAAAATATCATGGAAAACAAAAGCTTGATAAATTTTCACTTTTTTATCAAGAATAAAATTTTGAAAAATTTTGACACACTTTCAGAGTATGACTGAATTTGGAATTTGATAATTGATAATTGAGTTTTGGTATTTCAATTGAGCAGTCATGCAAACAAAAACATAATTCAACTAACACAAAAAGTAATCAGTAGTTTCAATTTTATTAAGTATAAATAACCCAAAAAAATTAAAATATCATAGAAAATAATAGCTCGATCAAGTTTGACTTTTTTATCAACAATAAAATTTTGAAAACTTTTGATGTAGTCTTAGAGTATGAGTGATCAATTATAATTTTTATTTATTTTAATTAGTCAATTATAATTATCTATGCTAAAGATGAGTTGTAGCAATGTTGATAAAATATTTGAACAATCATACAATCATCTAACTTAAATTTTTATCTATTTTAATTATATATGATACGTTAAATTTGATATACATTAAAACTATATATCATGTGATTGAAGATTAATATGATTTTTTTAGCCTTGATCATATATGAAATGTGGACTTCTCCTTGAAATGTAGAATCTATTTTATTTTATGGAACTAATGGTTGACAACATAAAGCCTTACCTCAAGTTACATAAATTTCTCGTGGACAACTTTTATTTTAGGCTATTCAAAATAGAACCATTTCCAGAACTCTAATATCCATTCTCCATTAGAACATATTTGTCCTCCCAGTCCCAATTATTATTGAGTCCATTTTTATAATACCATTAGAATTGAAACTATGTTATAGTTGGGTTGTGTCACACAAGGGATGGATTAAACCCACTCTTTAATTATTCAAAATAAGTGTCTTATAATGTTATTTAAAAAATATTGTTTTTATTTAATTTTAATATAGTATCAATATAACTAAATTTTACACAATATATAATAATTTGTAGATAGAATCATGCCATAGTCAAATTTGTAGCATTTGTAGTGGAGTGGTGGTGGAAGTGAGTGAGGTTAAAGATTATGATGAAACAAAACATGACAACACATTAATTGAGATAATCTTCTTAACTGATCGCAAGTGAAGAAATATCTTTTGGCCATATTTTTACAACTGTTAACATGTCATGTCTTTTTTTTTAATAATGCAAAAGTTAAATGTGTCTATCAATAAGATAATGTAGGCATAATTTGGGATTTTGTCCTTCCTTTTTTTCCACGAATCTTTGTAAAATGTTAACATTTTACAAATTTTTTGTGCTTAATTTGTAATCCTTACTTCTTAAAAGACAATAAATTCAAATAATTTTCCCTACTTATTTAATATATCAAAAGTCAAACTGAAATAAATATTACTTGTGAATTATATCGTATATTTTGTTATCGTTATGATAATAAAGTTGCACATTTACAAACTATATTTGCACATTTATTCGTGGGATTATTTTTTTTTAATTGATTATTCTATATTGATTTCCCAGGACTAAAATAAAGACATAATAATTTTCATACTTCATCCCAATAGCAAATATTACATACCACAAGTGTAAAATATAAAACCCTCATCACGTTTTTAGTAAACTACACTAAAACACAAGTTTTAAATTGACTAAAAACATAGAAATGGAGATATAAGACCACATGTCCCATACTTTAAATAACAAAATATACTCCCTAAACTAACAACATGAAGACAAACCAATCTAAATGATTACATTCACCAACACCAACCTGTTATTAGAGGCTAAAACACTCATTATCAAGATACTCTCTTTCTAAAGTTGTGCTTGACAGCAAACTTCTTCCAACCCTTTATAAGGAAAAGTTTGTGTTCTCTTATTCAGACCCATCGAATTGTCATATGATAGATGTTTCTATCATCATCCATAACATGAAGTTCATTAATCCTAGAAAAGGCCAATTACACGAAAGCTTAAGGTATTAGCTGCATGAGAAGGAAAAAAAAAACTTTGTCATTAAATGTGTCTAAAATCCTTACAACCAAAGTACATTAAAAAGGGTGATATCATCACCAAACAACAAGCATGAGCAGCTTATCAACAGGAATGTATTTTTGACATGTAAAAACATGAGGAGCATTGGATTGAATATCAACCTCCATTGTATCCTGGAAGAAATGATAACCGCACCAACATGAAACTAGTCTTGAACAACACCAGATTAATCTCTCTTTCACTAATATTCTGTTGGGTCCCAAAGCAGGAAAAGCAGGAAGAAGTTTAGCTTGTAGTGTAACATTATGATGGACATCATCTTCAAGTCCCAGTGCATGTATGACATCCACTTCACCTTCAAGTAAGATTGAATCATCAACTCCATCAACCTCAACATATGTCTTAACATGGACACCATCTTCACGAGAGCTAACATGGAGCTCATGTTCACCTAAAATGCAATTTGAATCATTCACGTTTTCCTGGTGGGTAACTTGGTCTTCAGGATGACTAACAGAAGGTGGTCAATAGCATGAAGAAGAATAAAACCAGAGTTGAATACAGTTAAAGTGTTAGCAGGTTTAGGGTTTCAACATGTATCTTTCTTGTATCTTTCACCTGCATAAAGAACATATTATCACCTCCATATCAAGCATCAACCCATCCTCCATGTGGTATATTATAAAATGAGATTATATTTGAAATGCTAGCCGCCATATAACTAGTGGTGCTGGTCTTCTCAAAGAAAATCTCAAATTGATTTCCTTCTAAATCTATAAATATCATGTCTATGAAATTTTGTTACAAAACTGCCTATAGAACATAGATGGTAGCTTTGGAAGGATCTCCATGTGTAAGATAAGAAAGAAAAACTTATTTTAGAATTATATTAGTGAACCTAAGATTGTTTGTAAATATATTTAACATATATGATATTATGAATTTATAAGAGTTACTCACTCCATAAGGATCTAGTTCTAAGGTGAAATCACAAACAAAGACCCTTGACCACCAATGTTCATAACATTTGAGCAAGCAATCATACTTTCTTAGCTGGAAACCCAATTGAATAAGAAGGCTTTTACAAAGAATAAACTACGCACCTGGTGGTTGGTATTGAAATTGTATATGAACATGTGGTAGAGAAGCAAATAGATATAATAGATAGATATGTAAACATATATTGGAAGATAAGCACAATTTTAACACTCCCTTTTGCAGAGCCTTAGTAGTATATTGTATACATATATAATATAACAAAAAAATCATGTAAACCCACGCAATGAAGCCAAGGCAAGAAGAATGAGTTAATATTCACAGTTCAATGAATAGCAAAATATTTAAAAAAGTTCGAAATGTGATGGCTAGTTTAATGGTATGGTAAAATTTTATGGTAGGAAGTAAATGTGGTTTTCACTTTAAAAGTTTGCCATATGTTTCCCAATTTTTTTGCATTTTTGGTGTAGTGTGTACTGACAAATGAACATGAACAAAGGTAAAGAACTATTTAAGTGAATGCCATGCACGGGCCATACACGTGTAAATATTAAAAAAATTAAATTAAATGAATATAATTTTGAATACCTGTCATGAAATTAATTTGATATAACTAAAAAATTAGTAATTTTGATTATTATTAAGTGATTGATGTTTGAAAACTTTTATTTTAAGGTGATTGTGTATATGAGACAATAAAAAAAATGTTGAAATAAATTAATTCTATTTTTTGTTTCAAAAAATACCTATTTGGCTTAATTAACTTTAAAGTAAAAACTGATAAGGTGATAAGGTCAACCAGAAATGGCAATGAAGCTTGGCCAAAAGGATAATGAGATCCTGCAGGAGGCAAAATTCCACTGACAGTGGTGGAGATCAGCTGGGATGTGATGGAGGTGAACCAAAGATAGCACAACACAACCCTTTTTTTCCTAGTACAACAAACACATCATTAGCCAAAATAAAAATATATACCTTTCATTTTCCTTTAACATCTGTGACTAATAATACTTACAATTACAACATCACTTCAATATTAAATTTGTATATTTAATAATGTCATTTCGAAATGAATAAAATTTCCTCATTTTGGTAGGTGTAAAACAAATTATAATTAAATTTCATCATTAAATAAATGAAGAAAATAAGCACATGTTAAAAACAATGTAGGATAATATATATAGTTAATGATAGCATAAAATGATAATGATAGATGCTAAGAACCATAGATCATGCAAAATCTTTCCATTCTTAGTGTAAAGCTAACTTCACCTTTGAGAAATAGATTGTTTTGGATTATTTAGTAACCTTCCAAAACATTGTAATTTAAACAAACTATGGACAAAAGCTTGCCATTGAGATTATCATTTTAAGACATTCGATTGATAGGAATTAAATCAAATTTGAATCGATGCGATTGAAAATAATCTATTAGGAGTGTAAATAGCCTCTGTTGAAATTATAGTTGATAATAATCATTACTGAGTGATATATCATATGTATGCATCATTGTCCACATTATATAAGTACTAATAACTTTTTAAACATCCAACTGGTCGTACAAAAAAAATAAATATCAAATCATCACCTTAGGTTAATGAACATTTCCATCAGTTATTTGGACCATCAACAATCTTGAATTTGCACTCATCATTTGCTTTAAGGGAGTTCACATTGCATAGATCCTTCCATCCTTCTCCCAATTTAACTTGATTCTTTTTGAACTTTAATAACTTGCAGGTAAATTCTTGGATATGTTTACCATTATGAACAAAAATGTTCAACACCACTCTATTCCATATTCTAACAACTTCCTTGAGAAGTTTGCAGGAAATGTTTGAAAAAAAAATATATCGTAATTTTTGTTGACATGTAACATATGAAGGGAACATATAATATGATAAACTACACTATCAAGAGAATGAGTAATAAAATATGAGTGATTGATAGGAACATACATATACACATACACACACACACACACCACTTGGCTTCTGTAGTTTCATAATGACTCAAACTTTTTTTCAATTCTGTGTTGTTGCATAAAATTAAAAGCAGACTATTAATATTATATCAATGAAGACAATTAAAATTTTAAGAACAAATTTTGTAAACAAAAAGCTGGATGTTACATTTGTTTGTGCATTTGGACGTGGACTTACTAGAGTGGCAAGCCTATAAAGAAATGGTCAATTAAAAAAATTCATCATCTATATAAATCTATGATAAGTATACTGGTAACTATAAAGTACATGGTTAAGGATTGAACATGTAAATCACCTCTCATACGAAATATCACTTTCATTTGGGGAACCACGTTGCAAATATAGTTCATAATTAGGATCTAGTAGCTTATCCATTTTCTTGATAACTTGGCTATAATAAGTTGGCAATTAATATTTCAATAAAAGTAACATACAATTGGAACTTACAATCTGAAAATATAAAACATTTATTTGAAAATAATAAACTCCGAAAAAGGAAAAAATTGGAACATACAATCCTAATCGCTCACATAATTATGGTTGAAACATATACAATAGTACCAAAACGAAGAAAAATTAAAAAACCATTAAAGCGAATTGTAAACAAATCGAAAAAATGAAAATGGAACATACACTGCTAATCACTGGCATACTTATGCGTGAAACATATGCAATAGTACCAAAACGAAGATAAATTTAAAAACCATTACGTGAACTGGACACAAAAGGCAAGAATTATATATTTACCCTCTTCAAGCCAGAAGTATTTTGAACAATTGTCTTTGAAAACAATTGAAGTACTTCGAAATAGCAAAACAAAAGAATATGTTGAGTAAAGGAAATCAATTTACCTTGAAGATCTGGTGGTGGGCTGGAGTTGACAATAATGCAACTTAAAATGGAGGAAATTGATTTGGTTTAGTGGCTTTATGGTCAGTGGTCCCAAAAGAAAAAAAGAGGAAGGAGATTGAATAAATATGCAAAAGATATCAGGGATGCGGACTTGATATGGATAAAATCAGGTACACAGGTAATGAGATGATATTGGTCAGTTTCAATTTCGTGTGGGACCACATTGGATTGTGGTTTGAAACACAAATAACTTCAACAAAAGAGGTTAATAGTAAATAGTTGAAAGCATGTTTTTATATGCTAATATAAAAATTAACATTGCTAAATATATCACAACCAAACTCATGGCACAATCATGCCGATAATGGTCATTAAAATTATTAAACCATCACGGCACTAACTAGGTGGTATACTTCAACACCGCTCCTTAAAACATTATGAAAATCTAGTAGAAATTGTCCTAAAGACAAACACACACAACACTAAAAGCCTAAAACACAACATCAACCTAGGTATAAGTCGTTCGCAACATGCACATAATGCAGGTGTCAATCATTCAAAACATTAGCAATGAGAACCTCTCCTCTGCAAAGACCTTAAACATGACCACACTTTCATCAGGAAGATTGTGATCCACAACCTTCCAACCCTTAGTCAAATATGCTTCTGTCAATCTTTTGTACCCCAACACAATTCCATATGGTATGCCTTTCCATTATCACCTCTTACCACCAAAGAAGTAGGTTTGTTGGAAAATGCTTGAACCACAAATGAGGAAGAAGAACCTAGGTCACATGTAAAAAATACATGAAATATTTAATTGAACTTATATAGCAACAAACTACTGGAAAAAGGCAGATGAATAAGTCAACAAAAAAAAAAACATATATTAAAACTTATACTATCAATGAATGACTCTGATTGGTAGGCAATTATGTGTTTTTCACAGACAACAACAGGAAAAGGCTGGTAGTGTATAAAAGCCTCACCACCACCATTAAGATTATCATCATGCTACACAACCCCAATATCAACTACATCCATTTGTGCTTGATAATCACCAACAACATCCATAAGATCTTGATTGGGAGCTTCCCCATCTATATGAACATAATCAAGAATCACAGCCAATGAATTAACTTCATCATCAACCTGAGGATGATGATCAATGAATGAAAGCTCCTCACAAAAAACAACACCATCGATCTGAGTTAGATGTCCATCATACACACCAAGATCAACATCATGTATAGGTTCATCCAGGCAGATGAAACCTTAATTCAAATTCAAAACCAACTTCAGAACTATCCAAGCTTTGAGTCACCCCATTAGGAATTGCATCACAGAAAAAATCATCACTATCAATATAATCAATGAAATTAGTTACAAATCCTTCAATAGGATGAGAGGTAGATTCAAAGAGAACATCATCATATGGAATACCATTATGAACTTCGAACTGAGCACTTTCTTCATCGTGGCTAACAAACGAAGTTGACAAAAATGGTAGCATCACATCTATAGGTATTTTAGTACGATAATGAGAGTATGTGACTAGAGACATGTTTCCATCCTTCATCTTCATGTAAACCATGTTGCCACTTGCATACCAAAGTTTCAGCCAACCACCAACTTCAATATTGTAAAGCTCCATTAACTTTTTCAGACCATCGATAATGTAACTAGTTCTCAATCCCTTCTCCAATATAATAAAAAAATTGCCTTGATGGTTTATGAATGTCAGTTGCATACCTAGGTCTTGTCGATATTTTTAGAATGAAGCCGATAATTTTGAAATAACCTGCAAACAAATGAAGTATCAAACATATTACCAACGATACAATGTATGGATATTAAAATGAAACAAAAATCATAATCATTATGGTTTACTAAGATTATATTTGGAGAACTAAAATCTTGAGGATCTAACTCCATGTGTAAAATACGAAAGTGGTATTGGTTGCAGGGGAGATAATCATTCTTGTGAACAATATGATGATAATAAAGGGAAATAAGGGGTTTATGATGACAATATAATAATATATAGTGAGAGAAAATTTTTAGCAAGAAGGGAGTAGCAGGGTTCGTGATATCCGTTACAAAGAAGAGAAACCAAACTTGCCTGCCATATGCACTGAAAGTGAAGGAAAGACTTTTTATAGAGCATGCTTAGAAAGTGACAAAGGAAGGTCAGATGGTTGCATTGCTATTAATGCCCAAGTCATTTCCCATTCTGTGTCTAGCCTTATTGGCATTGAGGTGCTAGTTTTCAAATTTAAAATTCATAGACAACATATATCTACAAATAACTAACACACACTTAATAATGGCAAGTAAGTGGTATTGACACGCCTCCGCTTTAGCTTCTATGGTAAGGACCCATATATTGAATGAATGCATGATGAAGAGAGCTTGGTCATATGTGTTGGGTAGAGAAGGTTTAAAACCTTCTTTTAGAGGTATTGTAAGGATGTTACACGAATGACATTGGACAAATTATTTACTTAATGTTGCACTCCATTTTTTTAATTGCATAAATATGTATGAAGTTTAATTTTTTAAAGCAACAAGTAGATTTAATATTTAATATTTTCTACTATAATCATCCAGTGCATCGCATGGGCAATAGACTAGTATGTATTAAAATATGTCAAGTGTATGATTAACTAATACCTAAATATGTTGTTATTAACATGAATGTGTCATGTTATGATATTACAACTTATTATCACCATAATGTTGATTACTAGTTATAGTTCTCTTTCTATTTATTTATTTAATGTTATACTCCATTTTTTTCTAATTATTTATTTTGCATTGTAATAGAAGTTAATATATTTATTTAAAGAAATATAATGATTTGTTTAATTGCATGAATATGTATGAAGTAAAAGTTTTTAAGAGTAGGTGAACAAATTTAATATTCAATATAGGTTTTTTCTCAAAAGTAATAAATTAGTATTTATTTAAATTAAATATTTAATTCTCCATTATCAATTATATCATGAAATTTATATTTATGAAAGAATACTGATCAATGACTAATCCAAAGGATACAAGATTATTGTACACCAAAAGAAGAGTGCATTGAATTATGTTGTAGGGACATCATATGCTTGATACAACAACATGAAGAATATCAACATCCTCAATAAGGCTTGGAGTTTAAAAGTTGATGTCACAAACATAAAATCAATCAATGTCTTTTGGGTGATTTACATCTCTTGCTTTTAATTGCGATAATTAGTTAGTTTATAAAGTTTTCTTTTTTTTTTAAAAAAAAAGACTATATTATGGGGATCATCCAAATTTTGTTTGTGTCAATGTTGTACATATTTATTCATATAATAATATAATATTATATATATAATGGTTTATTAATTTTGTATCTTGTAGTGAATAATATCTATATATATACATACAATCTTCAAACCCGATCTGGAAATGTGACTGCACGTGATAAATCTCATCCCTACATAAGTTTCGTGACATGTGTACCTCTCTATATGCATATTTGAAACATATAATCCATATAAAACATAGTTTCATTTTCTATAAACAAATCACGTGCTCTTTAAATCATAAAAGTCATATACTTTTTAAATCATAATAATCAAACTGAAATTTCATAATCTATCTCTAAAGTCTGAAATCATAATGCCAACAAATATATATATAGTCCATCATATACAAAATAACCATAAGTGGTATATTCGTGTAAATACATCTTAAATTAATGTCATAATATGCAAACACACAAAGTATTCTCTATAGTTCGAGATCCAGCCTGCATCTATCCTGAAGCACCCTAAAGCAACCAACAGATATTTCACCTAATAAAGCTCACCAACTAAAATCTGGTGCTAGGATAAAGGTGGTTGGGAAGGATCCACAACTGCTTCTAAATGGGAGAAAGGGAAGATGGGTGAGTTTTATTGCAAAACTCAATGAGTGAATCTCTACTTATAACTCTTTTCATGGGACATCAAGGAATAATGCACAAAATCATAATAATCATAAGTTCTAAAACAATTCATATTTGTATACATGTATAATCGAAATCATAGTTTTCCAAATCCAACAACAGGACTCTAATAAAGAAAAGAGATTTCTGGTTATGCCTATCATTCATGGTATAACAATTTCTTTACTTTATGGTTCTTAAAGAATCGAAGTTTAGACACCTAAATAGGGTCCATTCTCTCTCTATGAGATTGTCTCTAAGGACAATTTGTACCAAAGTTAACGATCAATTCCAACCGTTAACTTGCTATATGTTTCTCTATGACTACCGTCTAGTTCCAAAATCATAATCTAGTCCTTTCTCTAACTTGGTATCTAGGTCCCATTTGAATTCAAAACTCTATCATTTAGCAACATGTTTCTCTAAAAGTCATATAATGTTCATAATATCTCTAAATACAATTATATTCAAATCCAACTCTACATAGAATTAGTTTGTCAATAATGGTCCCATAAGTTTTATCAAAACATATTTCATGCTCTGAAAATCATAATCTCATAAATCAACAAGAATCTCAATCTCTTATAATAATCTCTAACAATCCTGCTTTAACCATATTTTCATGAAAATAATTATAATATACAACATAGAGATCACAAGTTTGAACCCACTTACCCGGTAAGGTGGAAAAAGCAAGATTAGCACCAACAGTAACTTCTGGGAGTGGACATGACACCAATATCTGCCATTGAAGTAATAGAACTCTAGATTAACCTCTAAATATTCAATTCTCATTCTAGCAATCATGAAATAACACCATGGCATGTAAACCATGGAGAACACTAAATCTAACCCCCAAGAACATAAAAGATTGGAGGGAAAGGAAGTAAAATCCATGAACTAAACATACATTGAGCTTTGGTGGAAGAAAATTGGAGTTAGATTTGAGAGAAAAAGGAAGACATATGGAGTTTTGGGGTGAGAATAGGGTAAGGAGGCGAAGTTCTTGTGTTTAAGGGTGAAAAGAATGTGTTTTCTGGTCTAGGCCCTAAAAATGAGGGTTTTTATAAAACTTTGAGCGCTATAGCACTCATAGAGAGCATTCATGGGTGCACTGCCTTACCGTTGGAGTCCTGAGCTCTCCAGAGAGCTTGCATTTTCTTATCTACACCGCCTTACCTTCTACGACTAAGTGCTCATTTTAGTCCTGCAACTTTCCAGAGTGGTTTTTCCCAAAACTTTAGGTTATAAGATGAGTAAGATCTTTCAACAACACAAGTTGGTCCCAGGGGACCCTAAAGCCACACAGACTTGCCTATGACATGTGGACCTGGGTCTTATGTAAACATTATTTATATTGTGTTAATATTATATGCATACATAAAATCAGTTTGAATTTGAAATGAATAAGTTTCAAATATAATATGCATGCATAAATTAGATTTATACAATTTATACTAGTAATAAAACAAAAAAAAACATATGAAATTTTACATAAATAGAATATTATAATCTAGAATTGTTTTGTACTTTAAATAAATTTATACTTTGATATTAAATTATATATTTATGAGTAAAGTTTGTTGTACTAAAAATAATTTCTTTTATTAATATAGTTTCTTATCATAATTATAGTTAACAATTTCTTTTAACTCCATGCATTGCACGGATTAAAAATACTTGTGTGTGTGTGTGTGTGTGTGTGTAATTTTGTTGGTGAGTCTCACCTTAAGAAATTCCTTGGCAAATAAGATCTCATGAAACTTGCATGGTATTTTTTTTTTTGGTAAGGAAATTTGCATGGTATTTAGTGTGCAACAAGAAACAAGAAGATCGATTCCTGCATATGCTATGAGAATTAGGGGCGTTCATAACCCAATTTGGCTGGCCAACTAGCCCAAGCCAAAGCTATTAGGACCGGTTCATATCTTGAAATTTGACCCAGGACACTATTCGGGTTAAGTTTAGGTCATATGTCGATTAGCTCTATTCGGCCTAAAGAAAAATAATTCTTTAATAAATATATTTTTTATAATAATTTGTAAATAATTACAAGATTTTAAAGTTCAATTAATATATTTTACACAACTTGGTGTCATTTTATATTGATATGATTTATTTTGAAACCTATATTATAAAATATCTCTTAAATTTTATTTTTTACATGTAAAATTTTATAAATTTACTATGTATAATGTTCAAATTGTCATATGTTGTTCGAATGTTGAGTTGATCTGGTATGATCATAATCATAGATTATTATTGGATCGATTCTGTTTTTAAAATGACTCGATCTAAAAGTTGGACACGATTCGGTTTTATCCAACCTAGCTAACTTGTCCCTTGAACACCTAACAAGGTGTTTGGAAACTCTAAATTCAATTCTATCAAATTGTATTAAATTGAACTCCATACTTTAGAAGCAACTTAAATGAAGGAATTAAAATCTCATGGAAATTGAAATCCAACAAATGGGTGTGATTTGGGTGTGATAGTTGAATTTCAACAAATGAAAATATCAAAATAGTCTTACTTAAATATAATATTTTGTTCCTAACCTATTAATAAAGAATAAAATAGTAAAAATAATTAAATTAATTTATTTTTAGATCAATTTTAAATATAAGAATTTAATTTAATTTTATTTCATCAAAAGTTTCCAAACAAGCGTGATAAAAATTTATTATTATACAATAAGGCGCATTTAGCTTATTGGAAGGCTGCTGCCAAACTGCGCAAATCCACCTCAGCGACCCGTTAAACATACGTAGTGCGTAAAAGAGGTTTAAACCACAAAACCCTAAACCCTAGAAGCGGCTTCCTTCACTTTCACTTCCCCGCATGTTTCACTTCTTCTAGACCCTTCTCTTCTCAGTTTCATAAACCCCACTCTCTCTTCCATTCCCCTCAGCTTCATTCTCTTCCCTACTCTCTCTCTCTCTCTCTCTCTCTGTGATTCATTCTCTCTTCCTTTTCTTCACCACTCCCCATTCAATCCAACAACCACCATGTACCGTTTTGCTACAAGCCTCGCCACCAAATCTAGGTCACTCACTGATCCCATTGGTCTTCTATTTTTCATATGATAGAACTTTTGCTTTTTGTTTTTTCTATTTTATTTTTTGTTTTAAAGGCTTTTAACTGTTATTTTGTATTTTTCATCTTCCCATACTTTTTATTCTCTGAGAAACTGCTCTTCCGGGTGACCCAAGAAAATCTTGGAAAATGGATCAAAATTGAGTTTTTACATTTGTATTTTTGTTATTGTTGTTTTGGGTATTGTGTATTAGAAATTGGATTATTTCAATGCTGATTGCTTATCAGTTGGTCATTTGTGCTCTGATTAGGAGCAATGAAACTTGTTTTGTTATTGAGTTGGTTGTTTTTTCTTTGGTTGCAGGATTGCTAGGAGTACCAGCCAACAGGTGAAACATAAATTCTTTTAAATGATTCACCAAAAATAAATACATAAATACATTCTTTTAAATGGCACATCTTTTTTTGGGTTGAAAATGTTTTTGGAAATAAGCGTAGAGCCTTGTTCTGTGTTTCACGTTCTGTTTTCTTTGTTGTGTCCTATTAGATTGGAAGTAGGTTGAATTGGAGCAGAAACTATGCTGCCAAAGATATTAAATTTGGCGTTGAGGCTCGGGCTCTGATGCTTAAGGGTGTTGAAGATCTTGCTGATGCTGTCAAAGTAACCATGGGTCCGAAGGTAACCGAGTGGATCATATATTTCATTTTGTTTGCTGTTGTTTTTGCATTGATTGTAGAGAGTGTTGGATTGGGGAGAATTTATTTGGCATAAGGGAAGAGTTTAAAGAAATGTGACTCTGTATGATTGCTAGTCCCAGATGTTTATAGAGTCAATTCATTGTTTTTCAAGGGTTGGATTCATTGTTGGATTGGTAGTCCCAGTCTGTTTTTTTTTGGGCTTTATTTTGTGTATAATTCAAGTTCAAATTGGTGTTGTATTGTGTTGTGTGTGATTGTGACCTCAGGTTTCTTTTATTATAGGGGCGTAATGTGGTAATTGAGCAAAGTTGGGGTGCCCCTAAAGTGACAAAAGATGGAGTAACTGTTGCAAAGAGCATTGACTTCAACGATAAAGTTAAGAATATTGGTGCCAGTCTTGTAAAGCAGGTAGCAAATGCTACTAATGACGTTGCTGGTGATGGTAAGCTGTCATATCCATACTAGATAATACTTAATAGTAAAACTTTCATCAGTGGATACGTTGTTATTTACATGACATTAGATTGCATGGTTCTGTGATGATTAAGAAAAATTCCTTTGGCTTTTTCTTCATAGAAGATGGTATCAAAGTTAGAAGCCCAAATACTCTTAACTTAATTATGCAACTATTTTGGCAATGCTTTGACATAGCTTTGACAGAATAACGAGGGAGCATTTCAAATGTGTAACAGGAACCACATGTGCTACAGTCCTTACCCGAGCAATATTTACTGAAGGCTGCAAGTCGGTTGCGGCTGGAATGAATGCAATGGACCTGAGACGTGGTATAAATATGGCTGTTGATGCTGTGGTGACAAACTTGAAAAGCAGAGCACGTATGATTAGCACATCTGAAGAAATAGCTCAGGTTTGTGGATCAAACTTAAAATGCAGAGCATGGACAAAGACCTCCCTTAGTTATTGCAAGGGTCACCAATGAGGACCGAGTCTTAACTAAGCTATCCATTTTTAATTTTACATGATAGGTTGGGACAATATCGGCTAATGGGGAGAGAGAAATTGGCGAGTTAATTGCAAAAGCTATGGAGAAAGTTGGCAAAGAGGGAGTAATCACAATTGCAGTAAGTGTTCATCTGTTAATCTTATTGAACTTTGTTATGTTTTCCTGTTTTACTTTCTCTGTTGCAAGATGAGATGGGGGTTTGGTCTTGTAACACTTTATTGTGAGGTTTGAACCCAGTATTTTAAGAGTCCTCTTCTAAAGTGTTTTCCTCTTTATCTTGTTTCTACATGATTTATACGGTATTGGATTGTTTCTTTTCCTTTCTGTCTCCTCCCCTTATCTCTAACTCCAAGAGGGAATGTGATAAGAACATAGCCATACAAGACAAAAAGATTGAAATGCTAAAACTATTCACTAAAGAAGATGAGTGTGTATTATGTGTGTATTATAAACAAATAGAAAATGTAAAATGACTCGGAGTATTAGAGAGACTTTGAAACTCTTAGAGCCCACTTCTGACCTTCTCGGTGCCCTCCCTCATGATACCTCCCCTCCTCTATAGTCTATCCTCTCTACCCGTAACAGAATTTCCCTTCAATTCCTCACATTCTCTCTCTCTGTGCCAGCTCAGCACAATTAGTTATACAAGAGTCACTCTTTTTCCTCCCTCAATTCTCATTTCAATAATTACAATGACGCCCAATTGTCACTGGCTCGGTCCCTAACAGTGTGTGGTTTGAATTTTTCATAACTTGTGTGTCTGTATCTTCCTTGGCCTAACTATTGAACAATTTCAGGATGGTAAGACTTTGTACAACGAGTTGGAAGTTGTTGAAGGAATGAAGCTTGACAGGGGCTACATATCTCCTTATTTCATAACAAACCAGAAGAACCAGAAATGTGTATGTTCTCTCTCTATCTCTCTACTTCCCACCACTAGAACACTTTTTAATGAGTTCTATGAAATGCCTTGGTCATGAGCCATTTCGTCTTTTATTTTATTGTTAACCATGCCATTTCTAATGCTAACAGGAACTAGAGGATCCTCTTATTCTAATCCATGAGAAGAAAATATCAAGTATAAATGCTATAGTGAAAGTCTTGGAGTTGGCTTTGAAGGTGAGCAGTGTCATTCACCTTTTTTTTTTTTTCTTACTTTTAAAATGTTGGTATTGGCTTACACCTTATCTCCAGAGACAAAGACCTATATTGATTGTTGCTGAGGATGTGGAAAGTGATGCTCTTGCAACTCTTATTAAATAAGTTGCGTGCTGGTATTAAGGTTTGTCTCTGCAGCTTTGGTTTTTGGTCTTATGTTCATAAAATTTGGATTATTAATGTTGATAAGTTGATGTTATATATGATGCTTTGCTGTAGCTCTGTGCTATTAAAGCCCCTGGTTTTGGTGAAAATAGGAAAGCAGGTCTTCAAGATCTTGCAGTTCTTACAGGAGGAGCTGTAAGTCTGCTGTTTTGTGAGTTCACCGTTACATTAAATCTTATCCTTGGGAATCTAAATGAAATAATGACCCCTTTTTCCCATACATTTAGCTTATCACTGAAGAGCTTGGCATGAATCTTGAAAAAGTGGATCTGGATATGCTTGGCACTTGCAAAAAGGTAAGCTTTTAGCTTAAGTAATGAAGCACTTTTGGTACTCTTTCTGGTTTAGCATTCTGTACTGGTGGTTCTCGTAGAGGATGTTGACTTGAAGCTTCTGATCCTTTTCAAGATTTGAATGGATTTTTATTGAACTCCATTTTAGCCTGATAATATATAGGATTAACGTAGACAACTAAGGTTCGTAATGTTGTAGGTAACAATTTCAAAGGATGACACTGTCATTCTGGACGGAGCAGGTGACAAGAAAGAGATTGAGGAAAGATGTGAGCAGGTTTGAGTTGATATCCTTTTGGATTTCCTTAGTGACTAGTAAGGTTGTTTAAGAATGCATCTGACTTATTTCATGCGATGAATTATGATGAACAGATCAGGTCTGCTATTGAAAATAGCACTTCGGATTATGACAAGGAAAAGTTACAGGAAAGATTAGCCAAGCTTTCTGGGGTGTTGCAGTGCTTAAAGTAAGCCTCCTTAAGTTTGCTTGGCTTGTTAATGATTCTTAATTATCCTGGTGGACATCCTAGCAGGGTTCTGTGGTAACAATATCCTAGCAGGGTTCTGTGGTAACAATATTAATGTTGAAACTGCCCTTCTGCAGATTGGAGGAGCCAGTGAGGCAGAAGTTGGTGAGAAGAAGGATAGAGTAACAGATGCTTTAAATGCAACTAAAGCTGCTGTAGAGGAGGGCATAGTAGCAGGTAAATTGTTGACACTGATGGTTTCATTGTTGATTTTACAACCTCAATAGATCTGACTTGAATTTGTTCTCACAGGTGGTGGCGTTGCTCTTCTGTATGCATCAAAAGAGTTGGATAAACTTCAAACTGCCAACTTTGATCAAAAGATAGGGGTCCAAATAATCCAAAATGCTTTAAAGGTCAGTGTTCTGTGTAGTTATGCTGATTTCCTGTTTTGCATCTCCATTGCATTTAAATTTTTGCACCAGATTGTTTTTCTTACCTTCTCAAATATTACCCATTGCTCAGTGCTCATTCTGCAATACTATGGGCTGTATTTTCTTTTAAGATCTAGTATGTTTAAACTTGAATTGCTATTTTGGTTCATCACTCTTTTTTAACCGGTTCCTAACAATAATGCAGACGCCAGTGCACACAATTGCATCAAATGCGGGAGTTGAGGGTGCTGTTGTTGTAGGCAAACTATGGGAGCAGGATAATCATGATCTTGGGTATGATGCATCAAAAGGTCAGTGGTTATTTTCTTTTTCCCTTGTCGAGTTTACTTGTCGAAAGATATTAGATTGTGATGTCATTTACTGATTTCTGCTGACATTTTTTCTCCTGCTTCATAATTAGGTGAGTATGTTGATATGGTCAAAGCTGGAATCATAGACCCATTGAAGGTGATTAGGACAGCATTGGTTGATGCAGCCAGGTAGAATTTAATGAAATTTTACGTGTGGATGTATGTTACTTGTGGTCGTTTGTCATTTACCTTGCTTATCATCTCTTTTTTTGTGCAGTGTGTCATCTTTGATGACAACAACTGAAGCTGTTGTGTCTGAACTCCCAAAGGATGATGATACTCCAGCTGCGCCTGCTGGCATGGGGGGCATGGGCGGCATGGGCTATTAACCATCTTCCATTTGACTGAACCTTGAACAAGATTGTGCTTGAGCCCGTTTATAGCTTCTTTATTTTTTTGTTTTTAAAAAATTAATTTGTTGTGAGAAGGCATCAATGTAATCATAGTGAGGTCAAGATGTAGGCAAGAAAATGAGATTTTCAATAATTCCAATTGTAAGATATTTGGAACATTTTTTACCTTCCAAATGAAGACATTTTCCCGTGAAATTGTTAATTGGAAGTTAATGTTGATATTTTCAACAGAAGTTTAGCTACGAAACACGCAGTTTGGTCCATTTTCACATTTAGTGCATGAAGTCTGTTTTGTAATTTGTAACGCATGACAGCTTTGATAAACTAGGAAACCTGTCGTAAACAAAATTTTGCACCTGAGGATTTTGAAGATAGCATTTTCCGTCACAATTTCCTATAACCATTCTCCAATAAAATCTTTGTTTTGATCCTAATACAAAATGACTTTGAAATTTCAAGTATTTTTAGTTCAAAGTTCTCTCCTTTTATTGAAAATGCCACACAGCTTGCTAGCAATTCTATCTACTCCAATATACACCTGCTGTAGGTTTGAAGTGATCAAAACTGAAGATGGACAGGAGGTTTGGAATGCATGGAGATTGGTGACCAAGATGTCAAATGCACAGGGGTCCGTGTAACCAAGGGTCACAAGAACAATGGAGGCAATGGAGACTGAAAAGGGAGGAGACTGATTGATCGAATGGAGGAAAGGGAAGGGTGAGGCTGAAGAGGGAGTTGATACTTTCCTCTATGACTGTAGATTGGTTGTAGCAGCTGTTTCGTCATTAGGGACGTGTCATAGACAAATACAAGTTGAGAAGAATGAGGAAATACCATTTGCTTTTTGCTTTTGTTAGATACGCTTGTACAGGTGATGCTCAACGTGCAATAAGGAATCTCAATGGTTTAGAGATCAGAGGTAAAAAATTGTGTCAACGAAGCATGATGGAAGAGGTGTGAGAGTGGGAAGGGTGCTGGTCCTACTGGAATTGTTAGCGTGGTAGACGGGAGACATTACTGCGATGTGGTGAATGCAATAAAAAGAAAAGCATTTCCGACTGATGGGAACTCATACATTTCCGAATGTAGGGTTGATGGGAGACGGGGTAAAACGGAAGCACGACCTAGTTTCTACCAAAAAATAATTAAAAAAATAAACACGACCAAGTAGAAAGGCACAAATGCACTTGTGAACGAAGAGGCGTCCAGTGCTAATGTGGAAGGGTTGCAGAGAAGCTTGATTGGTGAGACAGTCAAGCCAGTCAATTGTAGTTTGGTGAGGGAGTACAGTGATCCGATCCAGGTGGGAATTCTGTTTTTGTTTTATTGGTCTTGTCCTAAAGGACTCTTGGAACCTTAAAAAGGCCCAAAATCATAAACAGCGCTTTTTATGCAAATGGTCAAAGTCCTTCCACGTTATGCCAATTTTATTATATTTTGTCACCATGGTATGCATTCAATTTTTACATAAACAAAATCAGCATTTGGTTACTTTGACAGTTCGATAGATGTCGTAACACATGACCGCTGATTATAATCAGTTTAGTGAAGAAACTGCATTATACACGGAGTCTATACAAAAATTTCCTCGCTTATCCACGCCTAATCTATACAACAAAATAAGAGAACCATCCCATGGCTCATTTAACATAGACTAAATTGACACAACAAATCATTGTAAATTTGTAATTTCAAATTTTCCCGGGCAAAAGCAGCTGCAGAAGCAAAGGGTGACGCCCGGAAGCATGAACAAAATAACTACCCGTCTAAAATAGTAATATACAGTCAGCCATTTTAACATTAATCCTGATCTTCTGGGAGCCTCTCATTTGCCTCTCCGACGATTTCTTGTTGCTGCACAATTTGAACAATACCATTTTCCTTTTGGTTGTTCTTTCAGACCAACACAACCAAAATGAAACCACTCTATTTTGCACTGTCAATTCAAAGAGATTATCACAAAATGTTAGGAACGCAAGAAAAGAAGACATATAGGTACATGAATTAAAAATAAAATCAAAAAAGGAAGCAAATAATACATCAGGGTTATCACAGGCAACCATCTCTCCATAGCTAACTTGGTTACAAAAGCAGTATGTGGGTTCATTTGGATCAACTGGTAAATCTAAATCCATGCCAGTTGGGTTCACAGGTGTGGCTTGTGCTTCTGTTGCTGCCGTCACAGATGCTGTTTGGCGTCTGCAGAAGTAGTTGTAAATTCACGTGATTTCTATTTTCAATGAGATTTAATAGTTTGTTACAGTTCTTGCATTTAAGGGTTTGATATTGTAGCAGAAATGCTGTACAATTATCCATAATGGGGAAAAAGGAAAAGAAAACAGAGAAATGCAAAGTTATAAATAAATGCCATGGCATGGAGTCTGCATATTCATCTTGACAATGACAATGCAGAATTCAAAATTGTATACTCATGTAATAAATATTCAAGTCTAAAATGCAATCTGCTACAGTTAGGTAATTTCAATGCAAAATTCTAATATTTTATCAAGATCAGATGAAAGGATTCCAAGTCTAACCATTACGGTAAATAATTTGGAAATTAAGATTTAGCCTTCAAATATTTAGGTTAACATGACATTTTCAACTTCCAAGGTTTCGTACCAGAACAAGTACTGCAAGAGGATATATGGTTTTGTACCATCAAAGAATTTGGATTATTTTGCATTTAACTATGTATAGTCAGTAGGACTGATAAGAAGGTATCCAGTCAACCGAGCATAAAATTAACAAAGCACCAAGCAAGCATATCAAATATCAAACTAAGCAGATTGTATTGTAATGGCATAGTGAACTCCAGTCTTCAATAACTTTAACCTCTAACCATGCAGATATTTCTTAACCGGCATTGAAACCAGAAGAACTAACTGAAGATAATGTGGGTATACAACTTTGGAGATTAATATTAATTTCTTTTAGCAACCTATTGACAGCTGTCTATTCATTTGCCAGTATGACATACCAAAATGTTTTCTCTGTCCATCACTTTTTCCTCTATATGCCTTCTCTATCTAAATATACTGAAAAAGAATTTCCTAAACCTCTTAATTTTTATATCATCCAATGTGTTAATAAACAGCTAGCATGTCATTGTCAATCAATATCTTACATAGCAGAATATGCTAAGGCAGGAATCAGCATTTAGGGAAGAGACAGTTGAAAATCATGAGAATATGCATCAAAAAGTGGTAAACTAAAATCATAAGAATAAGCATCAAAATGTGGTAAACTATTAGAAAATGAATAACAACTTGTCCTAGAAGAGCTACATACTTTTTACGCCCTCCTCTTCCAGTTTCATTACCCCTTCCAGATTTTGTATTACCCTCAGGAGCTGAAGCAGGCACTCCGCTTAGTGCAGCATTTTCTCTCTCTGTTATAAATCATAAAAAGAAAAAAAATAAAAATAAGCATTATTCACACAAACAAGGGGACTCAGTTGTTGTCAATTACAATTTAAAGAGGCCACTAACAACTTTTTACATATTATAAGATGAAAAAAGATAGTAGAAAGTGAAATACCACGCCGAAGCTCCTCATCAAACTTTTTCAGATACTGATCAAGTTGTTGTATATGCGTATCTACCTGCAACAAAATCACAAATATATGATGACAAAATCCTTGAGCAACAAGAAAACAACATTTTTTGCATTACTGTTACTGAAAACTTGATTCCAATATATTATGTTACATAAACAAATTTTGTTTTCCCAAATGATAGTCACTAGGGTGGGAACAGCCAGGCCAGGCTTAGGGTCTACAGGCTAGGCCTGTATTATAAGTATTGGGCCTGAGCTTGGCCTGTGGCCTATTATAGGCTATTTTTCAAGTCCAAGCCTGGTCTATTTACAAGCCTGGCCTGGCCTGAAGCCTGTTTAGAAAGCTTACCTTTTTAAAAAAAAAAAACTGCCTCTAAAATAATAAAAAAAAGTATCCACAACTAGCAACTCAGTTTTAAACAAATTGGTTAAAATCAATATTATAAATCACAATCAAAACTTAACAAATCTCAATCAAAATCCTAACAAAATCAACACCACATATTACAGTGAAAAAATCTCAATTTAATCATCTAAAAACAACAACAATTAAACTCAGACACATTAAAAGAATAAATTAAAAAAATATTAGAATGAATCAGAAGGAGAAGCCAAGCACGAAATCGAAGGGTGGAAGTGAGCCGTGTCAACCCACGGCTTCACCATGAAGGGTCACGCGAGCGCAAATCTGGATGAGGGGTGACTGGTGGCTGTGCGACGAGAGAAGAGTCGGACGAAGGGGGCTGTGGGAGTGCCACCCAGAGGCTAGATCTGGACAAGGGTGGTCGTGCGAATGCAACGTGCGAGGAGTGGCTGCGTGTTGGGGTGGCTGCGCGACGGCAGGCTGCGAGATTGGGTGGCTTCATGACAGCGAGACCTCATGATGGAATGGCTGCGTGATGGGGGGCTTCGCGATCTGGTGGCTTTGCGACGGCAGGCTTTGTGATCGGATGGCTTCGTGGCGCGGCTTCGCGATCAGGTAGCTTCGCGATGGCGGGGCTTCGTGACGGAGTGGCTGGGCGATGAGGCTTCGCAACGGAGTGGCTGACCGAGGGCGCGGCGGGTTGGGTGTGGAGGATGGGGTCTGGGGACTATGACTCGTGTTGTGAGTGAGCTTGTAATTGAAGGAAAAAGGTTTCTAAATTGCAAATGCAATTGTGAATAGATCTATAAGATGTTTTGCTGATTTTAAAACTATTTAATTAGTTTAGTTTTCAAAACTCATATAAATATATTAGGTAGGCTATATATTATCAAACAAACAAGTTAGTGTAGTGGTTTTATTCTTTGAAAAATGTTGAGGATATGGGTTCAAATCCTCCATACCCATGCATATAATTTTACATATAATGAAATATGTATACAAATAGGCCAGCCTACCAAGCCTAACGGCTTCCTAACCAGCCTAGGCCTGGCCTCTGACTAAATAGGCTTTTTATAAAGCCTGAACCTGGCTTAAATAATAAAAAGGTCAAGCAGGGCAGGGCAGGGCCCAGGCCCTGGGGCAGTGGCCTATTCCTTAATAGTGACATATATATATATATATATACACACTTTATCCAGCTTCCAAAATGTAAGGAAAATAGGTGAGCAAAATGAAAATATTATAAAATCATATGCAAACGATGATTGTACTACTATTTTCACAATGCAACACCTTAGTATGAAGAAAATAATTAAGAACATAAGAAAAACCCAAAAACCTAGGTAAGAATCGATAAACATGGCAGAGTTGTACAAATGCAATCCTTGATTCAGCTATATCAAAGGTGGTATTACCACAAAAATGCAATCTCAATGTCCAGGCAGATTTATATAAGAAGAATACAAACAGAAACACTGCAAGAATTTTATTACTAGAATGATGTGTACATCATGATTGTTGGCTTATAGATAAATAAGTGGGTCATAATTTTTTATTTCATCCAACAATTACCATGTTTTCTGTCAAACATTCTATCAATATTTTTCTAGTTGTGTAACATTACCCTTTATCTAAAGCCAAGCATCAACAGAGGTCTTAAAAATGCATGTAACAAGATAAGTGGACTACCAAATCATATGCCTGGACAGCCAAGGCAACTTTTTCATCAGCAATCCTGATGCTATGCTTCTGTTCATCAAGTGCTTCATCAGAAAATCTAATAACCGACGTATCAGGAGTGATGTTCCCAGACCTAACTCCTCGGCTAATATCTTCAATTTCTTGTTCACAACGCTGTTCATTTTGCCGCTGAATATCTGCTCATAGACACCACAATGGTCATGTTACTTGGAACCCTAACAGACTCAAGGTCTGATACAAGAGAAAAGAGATGCACAGCTAAAAGCTTCAGTTTTAGTTTTTCTGCATGACAGAAGAATGATCATGTGAACATGGATTACAAAAATGAAGAAGAGCATACCATGCCTCATTTAATCTATCTAAAAACTATTTAAAGCTATTGGAAAAGGAAGCAACAATTGACATATGAATGAAAATAACAGATGGGCCAAGGTTATCAAATTATCCAAAAACATAATCCTCAAAATCTCTTAAGCATGGGTACGGGGAAATTGGGAAAGTACCAATATGGGTACTTTTTGGGTACGGGTACGCGTTGGGTACGTACCCATCACTTATGGTTGCGCACAGGGTACGTGTCCTTGAATCTAGGTACGCCATTTACCCAAAACTACACCGTTTTTTTTTTTTTTCAAAAATGTTTTCTTTTCAATTTTCACCCTCATCCCCAACCCCAACCAGCGGCGGAGACCCGGCTTCATGGCCAAGGTCGACTGGGCTCACCGTGAGTTGCTAGCGAGGAAGCTCCGGCGGTTATGGGTTCACATGTTGGGCATGGCACAAAGGCAGCGAGGGCACCGATGAGAGTGCTGACAGCAGCAGCATCAACCACACGTGGTGGTTGTGGCTCTAGAAGCTGGATCTTTGCGGCTTCGGTGTTTGGGTTTCGCGAGCTGTTGGGACAATTTTAGAAGATGGAGTGTTTGGTGATAATGGAGAGGCGACGGCTCATGGTGGAGCTGGTGGGTGTGTTCCGGAGGTGATGGTGTTATCTAATGGGCGATGTGTTTGTGGATCGAAGGTGGCGGGTGAGTAAAGTGGTGGATGAATGGGGTAGTGGTTGTGGGTTGCGGTGGTGGTTCGAACTTGATTGATGATGATGGCTGTTCAAAAGCTTTATGGATTAAGCTTGACAAATGGTGATGGTGGCTGTTCAACAATTTATGATATATATATATATATATATATATATATATATATATATATATAGGCGTACCGTACCCACTTCAAAATTTTTGTACCCATACCGTATCCGTTACCCAGGCAACATAGCTCAAAATATTTGCTCTAAACTACAGCACTAAATTCTGATCACAGACTTAATATGGTGCACCGAAATTGCAATTACACATTAAAACAATCCAGTCTAAGAAATGTAACTCGGAAAAAAAATGCTAAAAATTCATTTCCTTACAAATAGTACAAGTTTATTGACACAGACAGATTTCTGAGTTTGTCTAGATTGTGGATTCATGTATATCAAATAACTAATACAAACTCAGCATCTTGCTTACTTTCACAAAAGTATACCACAGAATGTGCAAATTTTATCTCAGCAAAAGGCTTAGGCAGCTATGATGCACGGATACTTCAAAATAGTCAATGTACCCGTTGCGGATACATATCCGTATCAGATATTTATCGATACTTTTATAGATACTGTTACTCGTATTTTACATGTTTCGTATTTGATTTATACCGTATCTCGTACCATACCGAAACCCCAAAGGTTGAAAGAACAATACAATTCCACAGGAAGCTCAATAGTGTCACCACCAGCTTAAGAATTCAAGAAGTGTGCCTTGAGAAATGAATCATGAAACAGCTTCTAGCCTCACACAATTACTATCATACATTCTAAGAACTAAAGGAACTCATTAATAACCACAGAGAATGAAAAAGATATAGCCACTAAAATTGATTTGACCAATTGACACCCAGATAACATTGTTAAAAAAACTAATTGGGTTTTTTGCTTTAACAAGATTGTATCAAAGAACAAAAATAAGGACATTACAGTTACCCTGTAAACTTTTATCTAGGTCACGCAACAGGGCATACTTCTTCTGAAGAATAACGGGCAGTGAATCCAAGTCTGCAAGAGGGAAAAAAGGAAAGAAGAAAGAAAACAGATCGTTTGTTAATGCGAAATTGAAAACAAAAATACATAATTGTACCCTAAAAATCCAAAATTGGTGAAAATGAAAGGGGTATTGACGAAAGAAGGGGTGGATTACTGGCTTGAAATTCTTCAAGGAATGACATTAGGGTTTATGGGAAGAATGTCTCTCTCTCTCTCTCTCTCTCTCTCTCTAATGCTCTTTGTTGAATTCTTATGAATGACGATAGTCGAAGATCCCAATTCCAGTTGCAGCCGAAGAAACACAACGTTGTATCTGTTACAATTTGTTGGGTAAAAAGGAAAATCCGGATTGAAACCAATTTGTTGCCGACGTACAATTATGAATATATATTTGTATTGATATAATTAAATAGGATTACAAAACCATCTGATAAAAAAAAAATAGGATTACAAATATATAATTATGAATATATATTTGTATTATTTTTATAATCTTAATTTTTATGTATTGATAGTATCAAATTTTTTCCATATTTATTTAATCATATATTATTATGTTAGTGAAATCTCATCTTTACTATTTAAAAAATATATAAATATAGAAAAACAAAACTGCTCTGACATTACATGATTTCACAATTGGTAACACTATGACTTTTGTTTTAATATATAATATTTTTTATAAGGGAGAATTACCATTTTAATCTATAAAAAATTGAGTTGTAAATAAAATAGTTCCTAAAACAATACTATAATAATTTGTAGTCCTAAAAAAATTCACCCATTGAAAAATAACCCAAATGTCAACCCTCTATTTTGTTAATAGAAGTAATTATGTTTTATGTTTTATACCAAACTCACACTGTAAAACCATTACTTTACTCTCAAAAGATCATATCTTTGAAAATATAGCTTGTTATATGTTAGTTGATATTATAAAATGACTACTTTAACCCTCAAAGGATAAAATGTTTTATAAAATAACCCCTAAAAAAATTTACTTTTATTAAAAAATAAGATCATTAACGTTTAAGTGAATTTATCAAATAAATGAATCTTTTAAGGGCCATAAGCGAATATAATTTCTTCTAGGGCTACTTTATTAATGATATGATTTAAGGACTAAAATGGTAGTTCTTCTTTCGTAGTAATGATCTCAATTATATTTAGTTGTATTAGTATAAAATTAAAATTAAAATTAAAATTAAAAAAAAATGCACCTTGATAGGCATGCATTGCCCGACAAGTTGCTTGTAATTGTAACAAAAAAAATGACATGTTTTGTTTCATACCATTTACACGATCAAAAATTAAAACTTAATACATTAATGAATTTCTCGGGCAATATTTATTTTTGTTCATTTTTTATATTTTTATTTTATTAATTAAGTAGTGGCATGGGAGTAATTCAAGTTAAGTAAAAAAAATTGGAGTAAATATCGTAACTAGAAAATTTTAATAATTTAGTCCCTAAAAATTAAAACTAAACTCGAACATCTTCAAGATTTTAATAATAAGACTTTTTAGCCCCTATGTTTATTTGATCATTTAAACACTAATGAAATTGTACATGTAACCCCATTAATACGACGTTAAGTGACACGTGTCATTTGAAGTTAAATGAAATTTAAAATGACTTATTTTGGTGGTTGAAATTATACAAAATGTGTTATTTAGGGTCTGTTTACATTTCAGTTTTAAGTTTTCAGAATTTTGTAAAGAAAATACTGAAAATTAAAAATGAAACTGAAAACTAGAATTTGTCAGGCCTTTTCAGTTTCAGTTTCATGTTTTCAGTTTTCAGATTCTAAGATTTTGTAAAGAAAATACTAATACTATAAATGAAAACTGAAAAATGGATTTAATAATTTACAATATTAGGATTTCCTTCACAAAATTTGGAAGGTGAAAACTGGAAACTTAAACCAAACAAGTCCTTAGTTTTAAAATTTCAAATATTTCCTTCATCAAATCTAAAAACTGAAAGTGAAAATGAAAATTGAAAGCTAGAAATTAAACTAACAAGTCTCTTAAATATCCATTACAAGTCAAAAATGACCTTCATTCATTTTTAATACCAAAATGATAAATATTCCAAAACGACATTATTTTGCTTGCATCTAACGTTTTAATGGCATGTCATCATTGTAATATATCACATGTATAAATTCACTAACAAAAACTGACAGAAGGACTAATGCTTTTATTATTTTCAATCTTGAGAGATCCAAGTTCAATTTTTTTTCTTAGGAACTAAAGGTTCAAATAAAAAAAGTCTTTAGAGACTAAATAGAGTATTTACTTGGAAAAAATTTACATGGTAGGTTATCACGTTACATTTCATCATCATCCAATAGAAGTCATTTCTTCATGTATGAGATAAAATCCTTTGGAGCAAAATTGGAAGTCATTTCATTTAACAACTTTAATCTTTGACTAGAATTTAGAAGTTAAACAATTTTAAGGATTGGCAAGATATGAAACGAAAATTGGACAGCTAAAAATTCAATCCCCTTTATTTAATGTGAAAATTTCTTATTAGAAAACTTTTATTGTATGTAATAAAAATGTTTTGCATAAACATTATACCGATCAATATGCAAAATTTCTTTAAATTAAATTTAAGTATATCAACCTTTGTCTATCAAAAAAAAAAAACTTTCATTCATTTTTTATTGTTTAAAATGCAATGAACAAATCAATCGCAAATTAGAAACAAAACGAAACATTTTGAAAAATACCTAACAATAAATTGAATTAGAAGATTCATATCATATATCATATATTTATATTTATATTTAAAAGGAATACTATAAAGAATCTAAAAAATTTAACTTTTCATCTTTTGCAGACCAAAACTCTAAATTAATATTTCTACCTAAATTCATTAAATTTCTTTTTTTATTTACTCTAACTATATAAATAATTACTAAAGTTAAATTAAATTTCAAGGATTTCTAAATCCCTATTTTTTAGCTGCCTGCAATCATTTCAAATGTTTTTAATTCTCACTTAGTTGCACAATATTCTATCCATTGGTTGGTTTCTAAAAATTGGCATATTAAATTTTCTCTTCCCCTGAACACCGGCTCTTAATCCAAGACTTGGATGAAACAAATACATTTTAAAATGTAATACTTGATTTTTTATTTTATCTTAATTGTGTGTTAATTGTTGTCTTTAATTATTTAAAATCTAAAATTAGCGCTTTTTAAAAATTTGAGTTCCCTCCAATTCAAAATTTTAAATCCTTCCTGAAATCCAAATTTAGAGACACCTAATTAAAACATAATAGATTTGAATTTAAGCCACATGAAAATATTATTTTAAGTGATTGTCTTGTAAGCCATTATCATTTTACACTAGCACCACTCTATATTATTCTTATACCTCTTGCCACTTAAATAATAAATAAAAAATACTACCCTTTTTTAGTGAATCCACGACCCCTCCATCAAATGCACCCTTCATTTTATTTTGTTTCAAAGGCACATCATTGTAATCCAGATACCACGTCAGTAGACAAGCTCTATACGGCCTTAGGGTCTCCTGAACCCATCCAATTTGCCTAAATTTCGCTAAGTTTGGAATCTTATACCTCCTTAGAGAGTTATATGTTAGAGTTACATTTTTTGGGATCAAAAGTTCTGGTAATTATTCCTAGAGGGAAAATAAGTTGAATGGTGATTTTTAATGAATTTTATAAAACCTTTAAATGTTTCGTTTTTAGCTCACAAGTTTAGAAAATCTCAAAAATTTCCGGATTTGAACTAAAACCCAAAATTTGGATTTTGATTTGTTAGGATTTTGATTTTTTTGATATTTTATTTAAATCTAAATGGGGGTATTTCCTTATTTACATTTATATTTTAAAGTTAATGTTCTTAATTTTAAGTTAATGTCATCATTTATTTTACTCTACATTTCTTAATTTTAAGTTAATGTTAACTTAAAATTAAGAAATGTAAGTAAATAAATGATGACATTAACTTAAAATTAAGAAATGTAAGAAATGTAAACAAGTGAGTATTGAGGCAACCTGGATGCCAAGGACAAAAAAATAAAGTCGGTTGGCTGTGGGCTATCAGCGGTTTAGGATGCTTGTAGCGGTCACAGGTGGGAAATGGGGGGTTTGGGTGGTCTGAGGACAACTATAGCAATTGTAAGTGACCAGCAAGACTCCCGACCGCTATGCAGTCACCCTGAGCGTGACGGTATCCAAAAACGACGTGTTTCATTTTTTGCCCTATTTTAAAACCCAATTTTGGCTCCCCTCCACATAGAAGCAGAACCCTCCCAAATATTTTCATCCCTTTTCCTCTCAAATCCACTTCAATCTATCATCCTCAAGCTTCAAGATGAGTATATGTTGTTAGATTATATCTCCATTCTCTCCGTTCTTTCATGATCTTGAGTTGAGGTTTGTTACTTCTCTCATTCTTATCAGTGGGTCTCCATCAAAGTTGTTGGTGTATATTTAGAGTAATCTAGAGCTTCCTATAGGTTGTTTATAAGTTTTGTTGTTTCAATGGCAGACATTGATGTCATTTCTCTTCCCTTGAAGCTTTAGGGAGTTGTTCCCTCTTGTTCCCCCTTTCCAGGTGAGTGGGTTCAATCCTGTAACCTTTATTTTGGTCATTAGAGTTATTTTCCTCACATTGTAGCATTGTTGCATGATTTTAGATATGATTTTAAAGAGATTATAAATTATTATTGGTTTTGTAAAGTTATAAGATTATGATTTTCAAAGAGCATGAATTATGTGTTTTAGAAAACCATGAGACCATGATTGATATGTTGAGTGCTATGAAAATGTTTTATATATTCATGAAGAGATTTGTTGGCAAATGTATGATTTAGCAAGATGCCCATTTGAAAAATATGTTCTTATGGATTTATGACATTATTATGTTTTAAAGATTTAGATATCAAGCTATATTTTTGAAGATTTAATTAAGATATTTATATATATAATGGAGAAATGTGAAACCTGAATATGATCCAAGCTTTATGAATAAATGTTATATGATTTCCAAGTTTTATATTTGTGAACCCCTAGTGTTTTAAGGTACGATTTCATATTTATTAAGTATATGAAAATATATTAGCTTAAGATATGAATTTAAAACTTTAGTTTTATGGTACCAAGAGGTACAAAATTAATGATTCATAACAACTATAGATATATATTCTGTGGACTTGAAATCAGAATGCTTATAAATAGGTGATCCCTTAGCATGATTTTTACAGCTCCAGTTATGCTAAATTCAGATTGTTAGAATTGTTTGAATCTAAAACTCTCGAGTACTAATAATTTAGGGGCTCGCGTCGCGAGGACGGAGTATGCACTTTCCGCATCATTGTTTTTATTTATTTCGTTAAGTTATGTATGATGAAAAGTATTAGGACGCCATGGAGGCAACGATATAGATAGCCATGGAGGCAATAGAAATAACGCCATGGAGGCAAACCTTATTTACGGCCATGGAGGCAAATCTAATAAACGGTCATGTAGGCAAATTGTAATCCCGGTTTTAAATGAAAAGGTAGAAAAAAAATTTTTTTTTTTGAAACAAAGAAAGGTCACTCTACACTCGGTTTAGGTCCTAAATTTCACTAATTCTGGACCCACCGCCTTGGAGGGCTATATATTAGATCTATTTTCTTGGGACCAAAAGTCCAATAATTGTTCCCTAGAGAAAATGAGTTGAAAAAGGATTTTTAACGAATTTTATGAAACATAAGTCTTCATTTTTAGCCGCAGTTTATAAAATCGTAAGATTTTGGAATTTGAACTAAAACCCAAAAATGAGATTTTGATTTGTTGGAATTTTGATTTTTCTAATATTTATTTGAATCCAAATAGGGGGTATTTCCTATTTACATTTATGTTTTAAAGTTAATATTAAGTGAGTAGTGGGATAGTAAATCCAATACATACCAGTATTGGAACATGGAGCTTCCTGGAGCTGCCTCCGCAGTCCTCTGACAGGGCGGTTAATAGAGAGTGAAGTTGTGTCTGAGCTTCTCGAGCGCCCGGGCGTCATATGACCGCCAGGTGGTGAACGCGAACATAAAAACCGCGTTTGGGTCAGACCATTCAGACACTCCCACCTCCCCAAACTTCTCTGAACTTTGACAAACACCTTTCCAATTTTTCACTCATAAAACTCTATTTTCTTCCAATTCTTTAGTTTAACTTAGAATCTTCAATCCTCCAAGCTTAAAGATATTATAGTTCTATTCCAGAGAGTTTTGCTGGTGTAATTTCTTCTCTGAACCCTCAGGTGAATGGGTTTGCATCTGTAGCCTCTCCATGTTCATTATACCTATTTTCATGAAAACTATAATCCATACTCGTTTTAGAGATTATTGTATAGGATTTGAGATTTATATTGGATTATGTAGTTTGAATGGCCAGTTTTAGAGCATGAAAGATATATTTGATAAAACCGGGACCATGGTTGTTATCCTGGTATTATCCTGATTGATGATACTTGTGACTGATAGAGGTTTTTATGCTCATTTCAATAGATTAAAGTCTATGTATATGTATTAGATTTATAATTAGATAGGAAGTTTAGAAAAGGAAATAGAATTTTGATGCAAACTTGCTATTTGAAGCATGATATAGAGTTTTTGATTTTATGACAAATTGGATGGATTGAAAAGTGTTTTAGATATTGAACCAAATGGTTTTAAAGCTGATTCTTCATGAGTTCAAAACGGTGACGGCTATATGTTCCTAGGAGATATGAAATCATAATGTCTCCGAGGGTGATCCCTTGGGCATGATTTCTAGCCACAGTTATGCTAAGGTTAGACTATTAAAACTAGATAGATTTAGAGCTCAGTGAAATAAAAAGTTTTTAAGGATTTTCAGATTGATTTATAATAGCTGTAAAGGCTACATGTTAACGGGGTAATCGTTAACCTTGGTACCAAGTATGCCTAGGCCAGAGATCACAGAAAACACATGTTCTTCCCTTAGGTGTTTGGGGGAAGGAATGAAGTCTAGAGGGTGGAGCCCATGTTTGGCACCCCTAGACAAGTCTAGGAAGGTGGAGCCGTGTTGGCACCCTTAGACTAGACGGTCTCAGACTCAATATTCCTGTTTCTCTAGGAGCTACTACACTATGATTTTTGTGACTGGATAGGAAAGTAAATTGAAGAAATTCCTTTTTTTGAGTTATGAAATGATAATTTGAATATATGTATATGTAGGTACATGTAATTATGTAAGACCTTGCATATGATTGATGTTATTATGACTCATTTCATGCATTGTTCCTTTGGTGGCCCATGAAAGGGGGTTAAGGTGAGGGCTCACTCACCATTTTGGTATCAAAACTCACCCCTCATTTCTTATATTTAGGATGGAACCATTAGGTCTTACTAGAGGGTAAAGAATAGACGGTAAGCTTCACAGAGTAAGGCATGTATTCCAAGTTGTTTAAGTGCTCCAGATATTGGCGGGATCCAGGACCGTCCTCCATGATTTAAGTTTTGCATGTACATGTTGTGTTAAATTGTATTATAAGATTTTGTTACTTATAGAGATTTGTATATGAATTCAACTTCTGGAAACGGGATATGAACTGAAATTTGGAAAATGATGACTATATGTTTTAAGGACGGATGATTTGTATGTAGAAAAGATTTTATAACTTAACCAATTTTAAAATATTACGGTGCATATAGAATCCGGGTCACGAGGCTTACGTGGGAAGGATTTCTCACGTGCGGTCACGTGCCCAGGTCGGTCGTAAAGGAGGGTGTAAAGGTAATTCCCTCATGTCCTGGAGCAAGTACCCACAAATAGCATGACGTTTATGTGAATGGAACACGGCCATTCACACTAATGTGATGTTATTTGAGGTCTATAAAGTCGGTTATGTTAAGGTTAGTTAGATTTCTTGTCATCTTTCGTAATCCTTGATCCTATCTTATGCCTTCTCCTCTTCTTATGGTATGCCACTGTGAATCATCGTCACCTTCTTCACCGTAGTAGCTCTATGTCGACTAATGCAGGCTCCGTTCGACGTGGCGCGGGATGTCCTAGTCTCAGAGGTAGTAGGTGGGCACCTTGAGCGGAAGTGCCCGCAGGAAACACAATTAGACATGATTGGCGTGGACTTGAGTTAGCAACAGGCATCGTTGGTGGGGGCCACTTCTCGAGTGCCTCTGGGACACGCCCTTCTTGCCAAACCCAAGACCTCTAGGTCACACCCAATTTCAGACATGTAAGAGACGCCATGGAGGTCCATGCTGCTTGTTTGGTACCTTTGTGTTACAAATGTGGGCAGAAGGGACATAAAAAGAAGGATCCCAATACTTCTCAGAACAACTAGATGAGGGTTCAGGCAACCAACTCCCTACACAACCTCGTCACCTGGTAGGGGTGGGTGATGTAGTTGCCCCAAGCTAGTGGAGGTTCTCATGCGAGTGATTCGAACCCAGGGTAAAGCAATGTGATATAAACTGAGCATGTAGGTATTTAATAGGAATAACGATTGTTTCTAATATGTCAAATTGTTTATGTAATTTGATATCTAGCATGCATGTCATGTTTTAGAGTGTATTGTTGTGGTATTTATGGTGGAATTATATGATTGTAGCATGAGTATGGCATATATGAAAAGAGATTAACGATCTGACATAGGTAGTTTGGTCAGCTCTAAGTGTTTATTATGATGTTGTTTTGAGCTTGATTCCTTCGCATATTGGTTGTTCTTGATCTTTTTGATTTTGCTTATTATTCTTTGGTTGTAGGCATCATATGAAAATGTTAGAAACATGAATACTTTAATGCCTATGTAATTAGAGCTAGAGTGAATAAGTTATTAGAAACTTCATTAGTGTATGAACAACTGATTTCTTTATGATGAGTAATACATTTAAAAGAGAAAATGATAGGACTACATATTGTTTGTCAAATATTTTAAGCGTAAGATAAAAGAACTCTCTCTTTCCCCTATGCCATCCATTTACATAGGAAGTCTTGTTAAATGAAATAGGCATGCAATTGGTTAGTGTTAAGTTTTATGAACTAGGAAGTTTAAATGAATAATATATATGTATTACAAAGGGAAATTGATGCTCTAGAAATAGAATTCCCCAGGTTATACAAAATTTTATTGTAATCTTATTAACTTAAGCTACTGAAGGTGTATTGATATTGTGCATTGATTTGTTGATTTATATGTGTATATAGTTTTACGCATGAATATGTTGGATAATTATAACTCTTGCAAAGAAGAGCAAAATGATTTCTTAGGTATTCTGTGACATATAAAGGTCCTACCTATTGATATCAAGTCACCTTAAACGCTTTTCAATTGTTATGTTTATGAATTGACTTGAAGATTGTGTTTGTATAATTGAAAAGAGTTTCATGAATACTTAAGGTTTTTGACCAAGTTTCAGAGTTATGCAAAAAAAAAAGGGAGACTTCTCAAACTAGTTTTGTCAGAGGTTTACAAGATACATAAGATAGTAAGTATAAGAGAATAACATGTGTTCACCCATGTTAGGTAGTGGAATGAAACTATGACCTCGTTCTTGTGTTGTGTTGTCATGAATTGCTTTCAAAGAACAAAGAAAACAACATAGGAACATGTTTTACCTATACAACTTAAGTTACTAGAATGGCTTGGTGCTCCTAAACAAATTCACCTTTCAAACTCTATGTAAGGAACATATGTGGTTTTCTAACTTTGTATATGGAAATTTTCTGAGTAAGACTAGATCAAACATGCCAGGTTTAATATGTAACTTGATGATAGCATGAGAAGGTAATCAATGGACTTAGTAAGCTAATGAGATGCAGCTTGTTTACCTTAGAGTCAGACATTAGCATGGTAGGTGAGCATGGCTTGATGTTTTGAAATATATGGTTATGTTCGCAAATGTTGAAAAAAAAAAAAAAGAAGGTGACACATGGTAACGGAAGCATGTTAATTTGGCAGAAAATTTCAATGATTCTTAGCATAAGTTATGCTACCTATGGTTCATTGTTTGATACATGTAATGTATAATATTATGTATGTGAGGATTATGCATACAAATGACATGTATGCTTTATATACGGATGGTACGTACACAACCGTGTATAGGAAATAAAAAGTTAAAAGCTAGAAACAGAGGCACCTATAGTGTTCGTCAATGATAGACAAGAAACAAAAGAATAGAGTAAGAACCTAAGTCATATTAATGGGAAAGGCTGCCCTTGGAGGCGGAGCCACCCGATATGGCAAATAATATCGTAGACGAGAAATGAGTAGTAACCTTTAAGACGGCACTATCTCCAAGAGTAATAGTTAACACGGTCGAGTCTATAGAGTGTTGGGCAATGAGCCCATCCATGAAACCCATGTGATCAAGTATTCTGTCCCTGTTTCCGGTTACATCAAACAGATTTGGGACCAAATCTTTGTAAGGGGGAAGATTGTAATACCAAGTTTTAAATAAAAAGGTAGATTTTTTTTTTTTGGAACAAAGAAAGGTGGTCACTTCTACCTTCGTTTGGGTCCTAAATTTCACTAAGTCTGACCCTACACCCCTTGGAGGGCTATATATAGAGCTATTTTCTGGGACCAAAAGTCCAAATAATTGTTCCCTCAGAAAATGAGTTGAAAAGGGATTTTTAACGAATTTTATGAAACTCTCAAGTACTTCATTTTTAGCCCGCAAGTTATAAAATCATAAGATTTTGGAATTTGAACTAAAACCCAAAAATGAGATTTGATTTGTTGGGATTTTGATTTTTCTAATATTTTATTTGAATCCAAATAGGGGGTATTTCCCTATTTACATTTATGTTTTAAAGTTAATGAAAAGAAGTGAGTAGTGAGATAGTACAATCCAATACATACCAGTATGGAGCATCTTGGAGCTTCTGGAGACAGGTGGTCCTATGGTTGCCAGGCGGTTGACGAGAGTGAAGTCGTGTCTGGAGCTTCTGGAGGCTGTAGGCGGTCATATGACCGCCAGGCGGTGACAAGCGAACATAAAAACCCCATTTGGGTCCGAGACCATTCAGACACTCCCACCTCCCCTAAACTTCTCTAGACTTGGAACAAACACCTTTCCAACCCATTTTCACTCATAAAACTCCATTTCTTCCAACTCTTAAGTTTAACTTAAAATCTTCAATCCTCCAAGCTTAAAGATATCCTCTCATTTCTTTCAAGAGTTTTGTTGGTGTAATTCCTCTCTGGACCCTCAGGGTGAGTGGGTTCGCATCTCTAGCCTCTAGGTTGTTCATTATACCTATTTCATGAAAACTATAATCCATTACTTGGTTTTAGAGTCCTATAAGGATTTGAGATTTATATTGGATTATGTAGTTTGAATGGCAATTTTAGAGCATGAAAGATATATTTGATAAAACTCAGGGACCATAGTTGTTATCCTGATATTATCCTGATTTGATGATACTTGTGATGAATGGTTTTTATGCTCATTTCAATAAATTCTTAAACTGGTCTATGTATATGTATTAGATTTATAATAGATAGGAAGTTTAGAAAAGGAAATAGAATTTTAATGCAAACTTGCTATTTGAAGCATGATATAGAGTTTTTGATTTTATGACAAATTGGATGGATTGAAAGGTGTTTTAGATATTGAACTAAATGGTTTAAGCCTGATTCTTCATGAGGTTCAAAAACGGTTGACGCTACATATTTCTATGGAGATATGAAATCATAATGTCTCCGAGGATCCCTTGGGCATGATTTCAAGCAAGTTATGCTAAGGTTCAGACTGTTAAAACTAGATAGATTCAAAGTTAAATGAACCAAAAAGTTTTTAAGGATTTTAGATTGATTTATAATACTCTAAGAACGGCTGCATGTTAAGGAGATAATATACGTTAACCTTGGTACCAAGTATGCCTAGCAGGGGATAACAAAAACACATGTTCTTCCCTTAGCCAGATGTTAGGGGAAGGAATGAAGTCTAGAGGGTGGAGCCAATGTTGGCACCCTTAGATTAGACGGTCTCAGACTAGATATTCCTGTTTCTCTAGGAGCTACTACACTATGATTTTTGTGACTAGATAGGAAAGTAAATTGAAAAATTCCTTTTTTGAGTTATGAAATGATAATTTGAATATATGTATATGTAGGTACATGTAATTATGTTAGACCTTGCATATGATTGATGTTATTATGACTCATTTCATGCATTGTTCCTTTGATGGCCATGAAAGGGGGTTTTAGTGAGGGATCACTCTGAGTTTGGTATCAAAACTCACCCTCTCATTTCTCTTATATTTCCGATAGAACCATCCTGCAAGTCCTCTTAGCCACGGTAAAGAAACGCGGTAAGCTCACCGGGGTGAGGCGTTATTCTAAGTTGTTTAAGTGCTGGTATATTGGGCGGATCCTACCGTCCTTCATGATTTAGTTTTGCATGTACATGTTATGTAAATTGTATTATAAGATTTTGTTACTTATAGAGATTTGTATATGATTTCAACTTCCTGAAAACGGGATATGAGGCTGAAATTGGAAAATGATGACTATATGTTTAAGGACGGATGATTGTATGTAGAAAAGATTTTGTGACTTAACCAATTTTAAAATATTATGGTGCATATAGATCGGGTCAAGGCTTACGTGGAAGGATTCTCACAAGTCACAGTGCAGGTCGGGTGTGACACAAACCCATAGACGCCATGAAGGCTATATTATGAAACGCCATGGTGGAAATTTTAGAAAATGGGACCTAGTTAGGTGCCCTGGGGCTTGTACACAGGACCAGGAATAAGAAAATTCAATGATAGCTATTATTGTTATTTTCATTATTATTATCTTTATATATGTTTATCAAGTTTAGAGCATTATTGACTATGACTTAGAAGAGCTTAGAGCTTTGTTTTATATGTTATATATGGGATTGTTAGTAATAGTTTTATAATTTATTTTATTATTGTTATTATTATTGTTATTAGTATTATTATGACTTTTATGCATCTTGGTTGTTGTCCCATGAAAGGGGTTAAGGGTAGAATTCACTCATGGTTTTAGATAAAACTCACCCTCTCCTTTCTCATTCAGGTATAGTAGGGTTAAGGGTCTTTCCCAATTGTCTCCTCTTCGGGTGAAGTCTAGTTGGTGAGCTTCACTTTGGAGTGAAGTGCCTTTTTGTTGTTCTTAGAGCGCTCCAATGTCATTGCAGCGAGTCCTGAACCATAGGAATAGTTTTTGCATTTAGTATACCATGATAGTATATTCTAATTTCTAATTAATAATTTAGCATCCATGGTTTATTTTGATGATGAGCAACTCAGTATGATTTATTTTTACAACTCGGTTTTCAATTTTATTTATGGAAAAAGAGTTATTCACGTTTATTATGGGTTTAATACGAGATTTGAAATTTATTTTATGAATAAAATATGCATAGAGTACGGTGTAGCGATCATGAGGCTTATGTGGGGATAGGAATCTACACGTGCGGTCACGATCCAAGTAAGATCGTGACAATCATTCTCTTCTTCTTCTTCTCCTTCTTCCTCTTCACCTCAATCTTCAAACCCTCCCATAAATCCAAACACTATGACCAAGGGCTGCTATTTTAAATCAGGTCTCTGCCAAACACATAAGCTCCAAGCCATTGAAGCTCATCACCTTCCCTTGTGAGCTGTCCAAAAATCATGGTCATAGAGGAGCTTGGATAGTAGGATTTTTGCTCCATTTTCATCTCTCCCAAACCTTTAAGAGCTCCATCCCTTTGGTACCTTCAAGTTTGGTAGGGGTTTTGTATTTTCACTTTTTGTTTTTTATGTTCTTATTGAGTTTTATTCTTGAATTTGATCTTCATTGAATTTATTGATTATGTTTGAAAATCATTGTTGGTGAAATGAGAAAATTGATGCATTTGATTCAAGAAAATGAAAACTTGAGGATATGTGTTTGGCCATGTGATTTTCAGCCATGTGATGGGTAGGCCATATATGATGTTTTTGGGACATTCTTGGTTTGGTTTTGATGAAATTAAGGGGTTGATCTATATATAGGTGTAACATCTTGTTTTTAATGTATAAAAACTTGGAAATATAGTTTTTGGTGCTATGTTTAGGGGTGTAGAGTTTGAAACATGAAAATGGTTTAAGATACATGCCAAGCATTTGATAAATTTTCTAAACAAAGCTAAGAGTTGATGTGAAGTCAATTTTTATGTTTTATTGATTGGATAATGTTTTATGATAGATTATTAGTCTAGGAAGTGTTGAATCCAAGTTTTTTTAAGAGGTTTAGGGGTTGTTTTGTATGATGGTGAAGGAATTGATGTTTAACTAAGGTTTGTGACTCATGAACATTAATTTTTGGTTGCTAGATTTCATGTCATAAGCCACTTTCATACCTCTATTTTATTCTTTTTCCTCCTGTTGAAATTCTAGTTTGGAGGGATAAGGAAAGTGAAAACATAAAGGATGTATGTTGGTTTTGATAGTTACTTATGCAGAAAATTTCTATCACTTTAGCCTTGTGTTTTTTGAAAATTTTTCTAGCATTTTTCTGGCCATTTAGGGAAGCCTAGATGAGCTAAAATGCAGGGGTTTGAGAGTTATTTTCTTATAGAAAAATTGAAGGAATTATGTTAGATTTAGTAGCTATAAGTGCAAAAAAAATTGACCTTTTTAGCTTTGCATTTCTTGAGCAATTTGAGTCTCTGTTTCTATTTTTCCTCTGTAACTAAAATTAATATGGAGGGTCAAAAAGAGTGAAAACATGAAAGTTTTATATTGGATTTGATAGATACAAGTGTAGAAAAAATTTGATCTCTTTAGCCTTGCATTTCTTGAACAAAAATTGCACCACTTTTCTAGTTCTTTTGGGCAGTAGTAGTGCTGGAATTTCATGGGTTTAGGGGCTATTTTTATGCAGCAAAAATAATGTAGAAGAGTGGGATTTGGGCATTAAAGTGTAGGAATTTAATTGTGAGTTGTAGTTCCTTGAATATGTGCTCAAAAATTGTGTTCTTTTCATAACATTTGGAGAACTAAGTGCTGAAAAGTTTTCCAGCAATTATAATTCAGGTATAGTGACACTTTGCGATTTGAAATGGGAAGTCTTGATTAATTTGAGTATTGTAGTTATTGGGAGTTTGAATGTATTCTTTTGGTTATGCAATGTTTAATAAAATGGTGTTAAATTGCTGAAAATTTTATTCAAGCACTATGTTCCCTGCATAAAATGGCAATTTGGACTTGGGTTTCTTGCATCATTGACTTATATTTTGTGTACAAGTGTTAGGATGTAATGTGCAAGCATTGGATTTGAGAATTGGGGGTCTTTGAACTACTTTATTTGATTTGAAGGATAAAATTTCTGGTTTGGGGTTAAATATATTAATCTAAAGTTGATATTATCTTGATATTGTGAGTTTGAGATATTTATATGTGAATGGTATTTAGAAATGCCATTGTTATTTCTATAACTGGAATTTGTGACTGGAGGAATTCATTGGGTCTAGTCCTTTTGGTAATTGGTTTAGACACCGTTTATGTTATACGTTGTGGAACTTCCAAATTGAGATGTTAAATGATGAGAATGTACACTTTGTCATTTAAATGCATAAAGGTTGTGCTTATGTCTCTTAATGATTTATGAGAATGTTCCATTATGTATGTTGATGGTAACGCTAAGCTTGTCATTTAAATGCATAAAGGTTGTGCTTATGTCTCTTAATAATTTATGAGATGTCCCATATGTATGTTAAGTGGTAACACTAAGCTTGTCATTTAAATGAATAAAGGTTGTGCTTATGTCTCCTAATAATTTATGAGACTTTTCCATTATGTTACATAATAAGATGTGAGAAAGTTAAATTTAAATTTTAAGTGAAATTATCCCTCTATCCCCATTAAATCTAGTGATGGCTAGTTAGGTTGAGGTCATCCTAGGCGATAGGTGATTTGGAGTATAGGCAAAGGTTAAATCCCTGGGGTGGTGATATGTGGTTGGTCAAGCCAAGAGAAAGTTCCCTTTCTATCCCCATTAAATCTAGCGATGGCTAGTTAGGTTAAGCTCATCCTAGGTAATAGGTAATTCGGAGTATAGGCGATAGTTAAATCGCAGGGAGGTGATGTGGTTGGTCAAGGCGGCATAAGAAAGAGTGGTATGTTTAAGGAACTATAGTTCAGGTAAATAAAAGTGCTAAAGATGCGATGACTTGTTCCATTGTATTTTCATACATGCCTCATTGTATGTTTTGATTATGCTAGTAAGGTCATACATTCTATTTTATTGTTCTTTAAAAAGAGATTTTCCTAAGCTTAAAATATGTGTCATTTTGAAACTCTAGTTCATGAACTAATTAAATGAAATAAAGTATGCTCACTTATTTTTTTTTATTAAACCGTAGTGACTGAAGACGACAACGATGACATTTGAACTAATTTTATATAGCTATTGAGTTTCCTTTTGGCGTGTCATCTTAGACAAGCCAACGGGTAAGGATGCTAGAGTCCTTTAGTCCTATGATCCTTGGAGATTGCGCATGCTCAGATATTAGATGTCATATAATTGCATATCTTTTATTTGTTATTCTAGAGTATATAGATTCCTGATTTTATTTATATATTTCCTTTATGTGTTGAGATTTCCCAATATTATAGATGGTGTATTTTAAAGCGAGCCTTATTACCGAGTTCTTAGCTAGGATTTATTTATGCTATGGTTCATGTGACTTGTATTAGGTGTGGTTATCCTTCATGGACTACACTCTCTTACAATATGTTGGTACCTTATTTATGTAATAATGTGATGACGTGTGTTGTTAAGTGTTTATGATACCCAGGATTTGTTCTGCTAGGTGTTTATTATTATGGAATAGTTATTTCGCTCATAGGTTACGTTAGTTCTAGTTAACATTGACGTATGAGGTGCCTTTTTAAATTTAAAAAAAAAAGATTTATTCGTTATTTTCCACCAAAATATTTCAAGGAAACTAAACATTTGAAATCAAAATGTAATAATTATAATATTTGGCCAATTATGACGTATGCATAAGAGGTTAATACTTAGGGTGTTATATAAAACACTTGCCTATTAAATTCCTAATAGGTGTGCTAAATTTTAAAACAAAAAATAAAAGAGTTGGATGAAAAATATATTTATTATAATAATGAAAATAGTTTATAAACTAAATCAAATTTTTGACTTCACATACTTCTTAAGATCCATTATTTTTTAAGCCTTTAACGATGGACATACTATCTACTGCATTTTTATATATTTATCAAAATTTTGTTTGATATTCTAAATAATCTTCTTCCTTTTAGATGCAAAACCTATATCTACAAGCTCTATGCTTTAAGGGATTAGTCATTGCTTCTAACGTAGATATTCTTGATTCATTTAAAAAATAATTATTTAAAATAGTTTTTATTATATATCTCCTAATTTTTTTAATTCTTAAAAGTCATTTTTTTCATTATTACCAATGATTTTTATTTTATCAAGTCTTTTGTAAATATATGAGTTCGCTTATTTATAATGGACTCAAACATTAAGTATCAAATCAAATTAACGTAATTTAAATTTTTTTAAAATAATTATTAAAAAATATGAATTTATGTGTGTTAAGGTTATAAAAGCTATTCTTTAAAAATAAATTTAAGATACAAATAAAAATTTATCAAAATTTGTATATATTTTTTAAAATAACTTCTCGATATAAAAGTATAAAAATTTGTAAATTAAAGAATATGTATGTTGAATCTAAAATTAAAAAAATTAAAGCGATAATAAAATAATTAGAAGAGCATTTTCAGAGTAATAATAAAAAATTAAAAGACTTTATAGAATTTAAACAAAAATAGAGATTATAAAAAAATTAGATAACTAATTTAATTAGGGAAGGAATTAGAATATTTCAAATTTTTTTATAAAATTCAATTATATATATATATATATATATATATATATATATATATATAAGAATGACAATCAAAACACAGTAGTGACAATATATTTTCTTAAAAGTTTATAAAATATTATATCTTAAATTAACATTAATAATAATTTTAACTAATATTTTACTCTATTATAACTAATATTATATATAAATATATGTTTAAAAATAAAATTATAAAAAATAATTTAATATTTCATACTATAAAGAATTAATTAAATTTAAATAGCTTTACATTAAAAATAATTTTAATATTGTTTTATTGTGCAATGTACAGGCACTATCTAGTGAAGACAAAATTGAAAATAAAATATTACATGTTCATAACACATTATTTGGTCCAGTCAAGTAAAGAATTTTGAATGAGTGGTTGAATTAATATTTCATGTTCACAAATGTCTATCACCGCATCATTCAGAAAAATTATCCATTCCAAAATTTTCAAAGATAATAGTGTTACAATATATTGTTGTACATAGAGAGAATGATATTAAAAGTAAAGTAGAATGCTCATGGATTGATATGACCTTTGAATGAACATAATTCTATCATTCATTACCTTGCCTGTAGCGGAAGTTCTTTACCAATTCTCTTTCCACGAGATAGAAAATATAACTCCTAATTATTAACCTCTCATGCATAAGTTACAATTGGCTAATTATTAGATTTCTTACATTTTGATTTCGTATGTTTAGTTACTCAAAAATATTTTTAGTGGAAAATGTAACATCCCTCCTGTTTTATGGATCGCAATAAGACAAATAAACATGTCTTTTCGACATGCTTGTCCTCATTCACATGCTTCTGGGAAAACTTCTCAAGAGGTCACCCATCCAAAATTGTTCCAAGTCAAGCACACATGACTGTAGTTTTCAATTTATACTCAGAAAGAATATGCATCTTCTTGGCATAGGTAGTGCCAATCAATTCATATAGCCATCCTAACTATATAGTCCTATACCTACACAGTCTTAGATCCTCTCATTCGGATGTGTGATTGGTTCATTCATGTACCCCTCCGCTTAAAGCCTTCCAGGAGGCTCACTGTTCGTGCCTTCTACAGGCGTAGAAGCCTACACCTCTCCCGGTAGGGGTAGTTCGGGACAAACAGCGGAAGCTAGTAGGCATGTAGGCAGGTGGCGGGGCGGAGAGTGGTGGGGTGCAAGAAGGCACGAACAAGGAGTAGCTCCTGGTAAGACCTCTAAGTGGAGGGGTACATGAATGAACAAATTCATACAGAATGAGAGGGATCCTAAGGGTATGTAGGTATGAGACTATACATTTAAGGACTTATGTGAATTGATTTGTACGACCTATACAACAAAAATGCATCTTCTTGGTAGTCACATCACGAAAGAACTCCATGGTTAAGCGTGCTTGACTTAGAGCAATTTGGGGTGACTCCTGGGAAGTTTCCAGGAAATGTGTGAGTGAGGACAAAGCACAATGAAAAACTAAATGTTGGTTTGTAGGAATAGTCATCAATTCATAAAGCAAGGATACAAAAAATAAAGGATAATTTTTTTTTTGAAAACTTAAAACAACAAGAGCCTCGTTCATTAGTGCATAATTAAAACTAATGCAATTCTGTGAGTGAAATAACATTTCCATAATAATAAGCACATAACAGAACAAATCCTGGATATCATAAACATATAACAACGTATACTATCATATCATAACATAAATAAGGTATCAATATATCATAGAAGAGCATGGGTTCATGAAGGACTACCACACCTAATACAAATCACATAAACATAACTTAATATCCTAATCAAGAACAAACCATAAATAAATCCTAGCAAAGGGATAATAAGGCCCGTCTTATATAGTCATCTATAAGGCATAGAACTCTCAAAATGAGGAAAACATAAGTGAGAATCAATAGTCTACATGCTCAAGAGATAAATGCAAAATATCCAGAAGATAATAATGAAGTCTCTAAGCATTGGCTAGCTCCAAGGTCAAAAACTCAAGGGTCTCCAAGCATCTTGGTCCATGGCTCATCTGAAGACAACATGGAAAAAGGAAAGGGTGAAAATCCAAAGGAATCTTAGTAATTAAATAAAAGTAGTTCAAGTGTCATCATTGTCATCTCTAGTCAATTCGGTTTAATTATAAAAGTAAGTGAATGTGCTTTAGTTTACTTCATTAGTTTGCAAATAAAATATCAAAGTAACACATATTTAAGTCTTGTGAAAATTCTTGATCAACAAATAATAATCTAGAAACATAGCATTATTAGCACATAAAATCACATATAATGAGACTTGCATAAAGGAGTAAAAGAACAAGACATAACACATTCGCTAGTACTTTACTTAGTAAAACTTTAGTTCCTTTAATATATCATCCTCTCTCATGTCACATTGACCAACCACATTACCACCCCAGGTGATTTAACTATCTCCTTACACTCTGAATCACCTATCACCTAGGATGAACTTAACCTAACTAGCTGTCTCTAGATTTAAGTAGGGATAAGAGGGGAAAACTTTACTTCTACTTTAAATTTAACTTCCTTATGTCACATGTTCCAAAATCATGTAAAAGTCTCATAGGTTATTAGGGGGCATAAACATATCCTTTATGCAATTTAATGACAAAGCGCACATTTCCATCATTTAACATTTCAAATAGAAAGTCACTCTTACTGCATAATATAAACGTGCCTAAACCAATTAGCAAAAGGGACCCAGCTAGCGTTCATCCAGTCACATATTTCAGTAATAAAATTAACAATAACATTTCTAATACTATCCACATATAAATATTCCAAACTCACAACATCAAGATAATATCACATATAGCAAATATGTCCAATCTTAAACTAGAATTTTCATCTTTCAATCCAAGTAAAGTAGTTCAAAGACTCCAAATTCACAATCCAAAAGAATTCTCACTGCACCCTAACACTTGTACATAAAACCGAAGTTAAGGATGCAAGAACCAAGTTCAAATTGCCATTTATGAGAGAAACATCATGCTAGAATAATTTCAGTGACTTATCACCATTTTATTAAACATTTCATAACCAAAAGAACACATTCAAACACCTAATAACTAGAGTGCTCAAAATAACCAAGACTCCTTATCTAGAATCACAAAACATCACTTAACATTGATCTATAGTTTCTGGAAAATTTTCTAGCACTTAGTTCCTAAAGTATCATGAAAAGAACATAATTGTTAAGCACATACTAAAGAACCACAACTTTCAATTCAATTCCTACACTTGAATACCCAATTTCCATCCTCATACATTATTTTGTTTTGGTATAAAACAACCCCCAAATAGCAAGCTTTTCAATGCATACAGTTGCACCAAATTGGGTAGAAATGTGCTGAAAATATAGGGCTAAAGGGATAAAAAAATTTCTATACTTGTACCTACAATATCCAACATAAATCCTTCATGTTCCACCCTTTTGTCCCCCTCCAAACTAGAATTCTAGCAACAGCAAAAAACATAAAAATAGAGGCATGAATGGCTCTTGACTTGAATTCTAACAAGCAAAAATTAATATCTACCAGTCACAATTCCTATTTAAACATTATCACCTACATTAACAAGCAAAACAACTCCCAAATACCCATTAACACCATGAATCCAAAAAAAAAAAGAAACACAAGCTCAAATCCTCATTTATCATCAATCCAAGTCAAAGAACACAAAATCCCATCATTAACACATCATTTTCAAAACTGATTTATAGCATAAACATCACACCAAACAAACAAATTTTAAAGCTCAATAACACATAAAATGGAAGGTTTTCATAAACAACCCCTTGCCAACTTGAAGGTGTCAAAGGAAAGAAATGTTTGGAGCTTGAGGAGTGGAAGGCGACAAAAAATCTCCCTTGTCCCTTGATGTCTGGCACCGCAAGCAAAATAGGGGGAGGGAAAAGCTTTTTTCTCCAATGGTCATTGAGGTTTAGTGTTTGGATGTTAGAGAGGTGATGGTGAAGAGAGGGCTAGAGGTTCATGGTGATGGTGGGTGTGGAGGTAAATGAGGATCAGAGGAAAAGAAGAAAATGTGAAGAGTGTAAGAGTGAGGGGAAGGTGCCACAACTATTAGCTTCTAAGGGCTAGGATTGCATTTTTTTTTTTTTGTTTTGTTTCATTAAGGATAGTGTGGGTATTAGGTGGGGCTTAGAGGCTACTAGTATAATTTGCTCACATTCTCATGAAAAGATAAAAATAATTTCAAGACAACAAATAAAATAACATTTCTTTGCACTATGAATATGAATAATTTACATGATATTGGGTGTCTTGAAACTTTAACTTTAGGAGGAAATTTGAAATTTTAGATGGGAGGGAGTTCTAAATTGTTAAAATACTCTAGTTTTCAATTTCTAAATAACTCAACACCACAACTAACATAAACATGCACTAAAGCTAAGAGGTTGAGTTAAATTAGAAATATTTAATTAATATCTAATTGATTAAGGAAATTACTCCCTAATTAAACTCAATTAATTCTAATTAACACATATTATGACTAAATGAAAATTGGGGTGTTCCAGAAAGCATTGTCAAACAAATTGAATTCATCATTGCAAGATTTGATAATATGTTAGAGTTGAAGTATAGAGTAAAAGATAATGAAAAAGAAATGGCAAGAGAGGCAAAAGAAGTGGACGACTTAGCATGTCTTCTCTAACATTAGTCCTCCTATATTTATTACTATTTTAATGGGTCTAAATTTAACAAGTCACTTATTATATAAATTTTCAGATAATATATTATTTTTAAAGTTATAAATCTATCCAAGCCTAACTATATTTTCAATGTCACTGCTGGCCACCACTAATCCCAAAATGTCCACGCACAATAACCCCCATCTCACACATTAAACCCTATTTAAACCTTTTTCTTTAAACCTTAAACATTTTTACCACAATCATTTCATCTTCTACCTCAAGTTCTTATTCTCTCAATTTGTCTAAACCTAAAACACTTCACCAATTATTGTTCTTGATTTGAGTCCATGGCTGAAGGAAAGCAACTCCAACTTACCGTAAATGCTTAGGGTTCCATATATATAATGAACCTAATATGCAAGAATATTACGTTGAAAACTTTTCTCTAAGAAAAGTTGCTCCTAGGAAAACCTTGAGAGGGAACTTGTTGAGAAAGTTTAGATCTTGAAGGAAGTCTTTTCTTTTTAATCATGGGAAAATTTCTAGAGATATCATAAAGGGTCTTCCTAGGATGGTGAAAGCTTTCTACTCCTAGGTCGGGGACACTTTAGAAACCCTTCTTCGATAAACAATTAGAGACTATGCCATTAATGTAGGACCTTTGGGATTAGCTAGAATCATCAATGCACTATATGAAAGAATAATGTGATTGCCTACAACAACTGGCCTTGCACCATGGGCATAAGTGAAGGAGATGTTTTCAAGGTATCTCCTGAGTCTAAAGCACAAACCTAGTGAGATTACAACTATGCTTAGTGCTAGGGCTAGGAAAATGTTTATAGTTGTTCAATTCACTATCTTGCCTGGACTGGTAGCACAGATGTGATCATGAGGATGGATTGCAAGTTGTTGTACTATCTTTTGTCAAGAAGAAGGTGAATTTGCCTAGGCTGATAATGGATTATATGTTGAGTGCAACTACCAAGGAAAAGGGAAATTTGCCTCCTGTTCCTTATAGCATGTTATTGACTAGGATGTTTCATATATAGGTTCTCTCCTGAAGAGTAGTACTGTATTCATGATTGGTCCTGAGTTTTCTTCTACTTGTTCAAAACTATGAGAAGAACCAAGAAGGTTACTCACAAAGTGAACTCCAAGAAGCCAAGCCCTAGTAAAAGAAAAAGATGAAAAAAAAAGGATGAGCCTAGAAAGCCAAAAAGAAAGGTTGAGAAGAAGAAAAAGTAAAGATGAAAAGGAAGTTGGTTCTTCTTCAAAACTGATGATGATGAAGATTCTAAAAGGTACGAAGTAAAAAAATGTACCTATCAAAAACCTTAAAAGGAGGACAAAGCATAAGAAGAGAAAGACAAAAGCCTAAATCTTTAAAAGCTTAAGAAAATGAGGATCAATCCTTAGAAAGTGAAAAACCCAGAAGGAGGCCTGATGAGCTTCCTATAGAAGGCAAGATATTGAGCACAAGTTTAGAAACCCCAATGATGTTCCAAGAAGCTCTCTGATTTTGAGGGAAATACATGAGCCCAAGCAGGCGGGGTGTGTTATTAAGGATAAAGGATTTACAATGAAGAAATGGAAGACATCCTCAGGAAGAACAAAATCTTACAGAAAAAGAAAAATGGAAAAGGCTAAGAAAGCGCAATAGGCCAAAAGATTCAAAGCTCAAATAGTAGCACAAGAGCACCTATCTTAGAACCCTTTGTGGTGATTTAGAGCTAACCCTAGGCCTATGACTATGCAATTTGGGTATACTTCCTTCCCAGTTTCTTTTACTTCTCTAGAAACCAAGGCCCTCTAGGAACCACCTGATGACAAACTTAGTATAACTCCGAACTGCCCTTGAAGTAAGTGCCTGTGATAAGAAAAGCAATTAAAGAATCTAAGAGCACAAGAAAGTGGTTCCTAGAAAGAATGAGAAGCATGTTTTTGAAGATGATGAAGATGCCATGTCTCTCTGCCAAATCCTAAAGTCTATCTCTAAAAATATGGAAAAAGAATCTTACTTAAGGAGGAAGCTGAAAAGTTGAAGCTCTATGAATGAGTTCTCAACTATTTTAGAGCCCATTGTTGAGGAGCCAAAAGAGGAGAAGAGCTTGAAAATCCATACCTCTATTATTATTTTGAAGGCCATGCCACAACCTCCACCATCTATAGAATCTCATTAATGGATGAGGGTGATAAGGCTTAAAACTGGCACTTAATAAAATGTTATCCCTACTACCATTGCTATTGCTAATGCTGAAGTTGTGGCAGAAGAAGCTCAAAAGTCTCAAGAATAAACAATTCCGCTTGAGATTCAGAAGACCAGACTTCACCAAGGCTCCACACCAACCATCCATCTTCCTCACAACCTAGACCTCAACCTAGGTCTCCTTTACATCTTTGAGACTCAACTATTAATGCATAATTGAGAGATATGGATGCAAGGCTAGATAAAGTGGAAGCCTCAAATAGAGAACTTAGAGAACAACTCAGAAGACATGAAATTTACTATTGCAGATTTCCATGAGTTGAAGAAGGTGGCTAGTGATGAGTTGACCATGTGCATTGTTCTTTTCCTAACTAAAAAAGGAGAAGAATGAAAAAACAAATCTTTTGCACTATTTCAAGCTCCTCTGTTGGGGGAACTTCAAAAAGCTCTTTATCATACATATCATAATTTATTTTGATTTGTTTGTGTTTCAGAGTTTATGTTTTAGAAAATTGGTTTATTCTGTTTCTCTTTTATGCTCTAGAACAATTAATTCTTATGCTCTGATACTTTTATCTACGTTAATGAGTTTCTTTTTGTATAAACTTGTTTTTTCTTGAAAATGAAAAGCTGATATTGTTTCTCTAACTAAAGTGTTGGTTCTGAATTTGGAGACAAGTGTCCTAAATTTGAAGCCTAGATACAAGGTTATTATCACTATATATTTCAGCACTTATATTCTTTATCTCCTTTAAGCTTTGATCCTGGGTATGTTTAGTTTTTGAATATTGAATTGGAAAAAACTTAACAAAATTTTCAACTCACAATGATAAACCTTCAGAAAGCTTACTTTTGAAAAGGCTAAATTGTAAGATAAAGTTTTATAGATTTCTGAAAGAATATTTAAGGCTTTAGATATTAAAGAAAAATTCTTTCAAAGAGTTCTACAAAAGATTTTCTTAAATTTTTGGTTTGTTATCATCAAAAAGGGGAGATTGTTAGCTCCAAAACTCTTAGAAAGCTATTTGTAATTATGTTTTGAATGATAACAAAGCAAATTTTGTTGAAATATTTTAAAGAAAGAACTAATGATTTTGAGTTTTTGTATATTTAAAGGGCTATTCTTGTAACATATAAGTTCAATTCATGAGAGCTGAAATCAAGGGACAATAGTTCAATTCAAAATCCAAGTATAAAAGGATGAAGCCTTTAAACATAGAAGTTTGCAAAACAAAGATTAAATCTTCTAATACTTCCTGAAGTTCATCATTTTTTCTTTGTAATTCAGTTTTGTATGAAATCTTCTTTCTTGTAATCATTTGCTAGCATTTTCTTCTTAGAAAGAATTTACAAGAAGCTTTCAAGTCGTTCACTCAAACATACTTCTCTAGAAAGACTTGAGTGTTATTTGTTGGAGTGTACCAACCCAAATCTTATCTTGTACCCTAATTCAGTAATGATCAAATGAGTTTAGTTTGAAGAGGCTAGGATAAAAACTACTTGTAAGTAAAAGTAAATTAGAATTATTGCTCACTAGAGATAGTCTAAGAAGGCTAATAAATGAATATCTTACTTTCTAAGGTTGAGAAAGTAGTTGATTAGTGATACTCAATATGTTATTGAAATTGGATGTAAGGTGTGGCCAAACAGGATAAAATCCTTGAGTAACATCTCTCTCTTTATCTACTTTATCTTTCAAGCAATTATTTTTGTTTCTATTGTATGGTTTTTTAAAGTCTTTTTAAAATAGTTTCTAAAGTCTTTTTGGTTTTTAAGTACTTTAGAAAGTTACTTTCTAAAGCTCATTAACATTTGGTTTCCAATACCTTCAAGTAAAAATTACTTGATAGACCTTGTTAACTTCAGAAATTAAAAGAAGGAAATGTAGTAGCACAATTTAACCCCCTTCTCGTGCTTCCTTAGACTTACAACTAATCATCTTCGAGGCATAGAATTCATAGAGAATTTTACTTATGTGTGTGTGTGTGTGTGTGTGTGTGTGTGTGTGTGTGTGGATATATTGATTAATTCATTAGTTTATTATAAATTAATTTAAGAAATCTTTGTAGTACTCCCTACAAGGCACAACCCATTAAACCAAACCCCTTTGGCCCTCTCATTTTCTCAATTTGTCTTCTATGAATTAGAAATTGAGAGACCAGAGTAAGGCTCTCATGAGCAAGTCTTAAGAGTTAGGGTTATGGGTTAATCAGGCACTCTCTTTCCTTCCAATAGCACACGCTGGGAGCATGCAAGTGCAACAACCACTAAGCCAACCTTGCTATTGCGCTTTTATGTGCAATCGATTATATATATATGTTATATTTAATTGCATTATATTGTATTTTTATGCAATGATTTGATAAAATGCGGTTGAAATGGGTTCAAGTAGTGATTCACTAGTTGAACCATTAATAACTCGATGCCTAAGAGGTAATCATCGGTAAAGTCTGATAACTATAATGGAGACTTCTAATTTTAGTTATTCCAAAGTGGATTATTCTTGATTATCTATTGTTGCTTGTTTGTAGCCGAAACCAGTGTGTTGACATTTTTTGAGATGCATAGCGTAGGGATGCTTTATTTTTGAATTTTGTTTGGAATATTTGTCTAAAAATCTTTAAATGTTTCTATTGTGATGCAGGAACGGGATCTCTATTAGGGCAGGAAAGGTTGGTGCCCAAATCGTTAAGAATAAAAAGGCCCAAATTGGCCTATGATTAAGTCTAATAGGCCAGGCTGTTTTTTTTTTTTTTTAGCTGTAGTGAACGGGCCAACTTGTTTATTTTGTGGGTCAAAACGGATTGAGCCTAACGCGGATCTATCCATTTGATAGCCTTAAGTGTACCCCTATAATTAAGCTGAGATGTGTGGCTGCTACATCATAAGCATGTGTTAAGAAAATAAGAATGCACAATGAGACAAAGGATAGAAAAGGATGAAGGAAATTTTATTGTGTTTCGCCAATGTGTTATTCTGCATGTATCCTTTTTGTTTAGATTGATCCATCTCCACATGTCATTTTATCATTAAGCCATTTCATAAACACCACACACACACACACACACATAATATATATATATACACACACTAGTCATTTGACCTATGCAATACACGAAATAATAATAAAAGATACTTTATTGGTCATTATAGAAAATAAATAATAATTTATTTAAATATATCTTATAGAAAATTTAATATATAAATTTATTTTTAAAATAAGTTAATAGTTAAATAATTAAATAAATAAACAAAATATGAATGTGTCATTCTATTTTCTATATTATTTTGAATATTATATTTATAAGGTTGAAAAAAGCTTGGTAGACAACCTTTAACTAACAGTAAAAAGCTTATTTTATGAAAATCTTACATATTTTGAAACTTAAAATTGTTGAATAATAAAAAAGAATAAGTAGATAATTTTACTATATCATGAACCATTTATATGAATGACAATGGGTATTCATGAGAGAATGAATATGTCCCATTGCCTCTGTCCCCATTTAGAATTTAGCATCTCATCTTGATCCCGTCATCACAGTTCCTCATTCCCTATTCCTCATGGGATTTGAATCCAAAGACAAGTTTAAAAATACTTTGAAGTTCGAAACATAAATACCATAATAATAAATATTATACTAATACAACATAATTTAAATTAAAAATGAAAATACATATATAGTGTAAATTCAATAAAGATAATTCAAAAAATGAAGGTGTGCTGAGGTTTTCTTTATACACATGCACACACACACACACATATATATAAGTGGATATTTAAATAATTTATATAAATGCGAATTGGTAGGTTTATAGGGCAAGGCCGTTCCACCCATACCCTATTTAACAAATAGGACTACTTTTGATCCCTATGAAGACTTAATTCTGTCCTCATTCTTATCCTCATTGCGGGTAAT